>CABHPR010154701.1:10336-66996 GCA_902168415.1 Peromyscus melanophrys | reverse complement strand
CTCCTCAGAAAGAGTAAGGCCTCCCTTGGGTAGTCAACAAAGTTTGGCATACCAAATTGAGGCAAGGCCTAGCCCCTCCCTCCTGCATCAAGGCTGAGCAAGGTATCCCACCATAGGGAATGGACTCCAAAAAGCCAGTTCATACACCTGAGACAAGTCCTGGTCCCACTGCCAGGGGTCCCACAAACGGATCAAGCCACACAACTGAAGATGACCCTTCTTCCAACAGCTATTTATTTACACAGATGCCATCATAAACAAGATCCTGATCTCATTCTTGCAAAACTGAAACTGCTGGAAGAAAACATGAGCAACCCCTCCCATGATGTAGATGTAGGAAAGGACTCCCTGAATAGGACTTCATTTACTCAAGAATTAAGCCCAACAATTGACAAGTGGGACTTTACGAAACTAAAAAGCTTTGGCACAGCTAAGGAAACAGTCAGTCAGATAAGGAGGAAGCCTACAGAATAGGAGAGAATCTTTGCTAGCTATACACTTGTCAAAGGATTAATATCCAGAATACATAAAGAACTAAAAAAAAGAGTAAATATAACAAGTGACCTATTAGAAAAATGGGCCTGGGGTCTGAATAGAGAGTTCTTACAAGAAGAAGAAATAACTGCTAAACATTCTCAAAAAAAAAGTGTTCATTACCCCTAGCAATTATGGAAATGCAAATCAAAACAACTTTTGAGATTTCCTCTTACTCCAATCAGAATGGCAAAGATCAATGAAACAACCAATGGCAAACGCTAGAGGGGATGCAGGAGTGGGGGGACCTTTGTTCACTATTGGAGGGATTTCGAACTGGTGAGGTCACCATGGAAATCAGTGTGGAGCATCTTCAGAAAGCTAATATTAAATCTTCCATACAACCCATCTGTACCACTCTTTGGCATATGCCCAAAGGACTCAACATCATTCTCCAAAGATACAGCTCAGTCATGTTTATTACTGCTCTATTCACAATAGCAAGGAAATGGAAACAACCTAAATGTCCTACAACTGATGAATGGATAACAAATGTGGACATATACACTTTGGGATGTTATTTGTCTTTAAAGAAATTGAAATCATGAATTTTGCAGGTAAATGGATGGAACTAGAAGAGATCATAGTCAATGAATGAGGTAACTCAGTCCCAAAAAACAAACATTTCATATTCTCTTTTATTGGAGGCTCCTAGCTCCAAATATTCAGTTACTAAAGGTCCATAGCCTATAGTAACTACAGAAACCAGGAAAGTAAAACAGGACCATTGACAGGTTAGTGGTGTTGAGGAACAATGGAGAAAAGAATAACCAGGTGCAAGTAATCTGATCAGGAAAATGGGAAAGGGTGACTACTTAGGGGAAAAGGAGGGGGATAAATACAGAAGAAGGTGAAAAGAGATTTGAAAGGAAAGTCAGGAAACAAGTGATCTACTTCAAGAAGAAAATTCTCTGATTAATAGAGATCTTATTCCTCTGAAACCTCATGAGCTGGGCCTCCACAATCTGCACCCCACTCTACCCTGTTGTCTTCCAGGCTCCTACCAGAATGGTTTATTAAGCACTGCATATAGCATTCAACTATTTTTCTAATCCAAAGTTTCAAAATCTTCCATATCCTCCAAAACTAAAAATGATCTGATTCTTCACAGCAATACCCAACTCCTGGTACCAAAATCTGTATTCATTATGTTTCTGTTTCTGGGTCCTCAATTTCTCTCTCTATCTCGCTCTCAGTCTCTTCTCTCTCTTCAGGGATTTAAAGTGTTCATTGTAGAGGTCTTTCACCTCCTTGGTTAGGTTTATTTCTAAATGTTGTATTTTCTTTAAGGCTGTTGTGAATGAGAGTGTGTCCATGATCTCTTTATTAGCATGTGTTGTTGTTACATAGAAAGGCTACTGATTTTTGTAAGTTTATTTTAAACCCCCTAGGTATAACCTAAAGCTCAGAGGACATCTCAGAAGAGGGAGAAGAAAGATTGTAAAAGCCAGAAGACCAATATGTCTGCTGTTAGAGTGTGTCTTCTATATTAGGCAGGGAAGGTAAAACCATGGAATCTTAATAATAAAGTCACCTAAACAGAACCTACAGAATGGATATGCCAGTACACATGCCGATGTGCATGCATAAAAATACCAATAAGGCCCCATGTCTAGATGAATAGCTAGCTATAAGCAATTAATGATTGCTGAAAGAAGGAAAAAACAGTCTTCCTCAAAGATGAGCCCCCAATTGGTTATCCAAAACCAAGTGGTCATCCTAAAAAAAATATCCATATAAGCAACACTAATAGACTCAGCAGATTGTATTTATATATTCATATGTATGTATATAGGTAACAATAATAATTTAAGGAAAATATAGGTGGGGATATAAAGATGGATCTGGAAGGAAGTATGGAAGGTGTGGGGTATGGGTGAATATGATAAAATAAAAATATTAAATTCTCAAATAATTAGTAAAAAATATTGCATTCTTTGAAAAGAGAATAGAACAGGTTACCTTAGTGTCAGACAAGCACCAACAAATCTAAAGCCCATCTGTGAGTGTTAAATGAATGCAATTTTTCCTTTCAAGGTGGAAGGACTTTTTTCATTGACTGTATAATATGCACACTTACAGGAGTTAGAAACAGTGTTGTTAGATGACTAATCAACCAATCATTAGATTAGTAATTTGTTTTTAATTAAACTTCTGTAAGATGCTTGAAATACACAAAATATATCACCTTGTATACACACACACACACACACACACACACACACACACACACACACAAAGAAGAAACAGAAATTAAGGCACAACCCTAAGGAAAGTAAGTAACAAGAATAGAGCTGTCCCCTGACACTTCTCTTCAAGAATCAGTAAATGGATCCTCAAGGACCTGGAGAAATGATCAACAGACAGGTTCTGCTTATAACTCTACACCCCCAGAGAAGAAGCTTCAGTGTCCTCCTCACCATTGCCATATCTCCCTCTTCTCTGGTTATTATCAAAACAAAGAAGAAGAAAAAGAAAAAAATCATTCCCATACTGTAAGAAATAGGAATAAAAAGGCAAACTTCTAAGACACTTCAACTTGGATTCCCTTTTCTGATACAGGTAATAAGATAATATAGGCTTAGAAAAATAAAATAGTAATACAGTTGTAGAATCTAATAGCCTCTATCCATGGCTTTCTGAATTGCAGACATACAACCAATGTTCCTTATGCTTCTACTGGTCATGAATCTGGTCAACATGCTTCCATAGCCCTTCAGATTGGCATAATTATGCCAACGTCGCAGCTAAAGACACTGACAGTATTGTTTTCTTTTGGCTATTAAAGAAAACCCTTAGCTTCGAGGTTCTTTTTTCTACTAAACACAACTATGTACTATTTGTCTCAATATGAATAATCATCCTTTTTAAACATCATTTTTACAAATAGATACCCAATATTACAGACATGGTGTCCCCTTGTGGTATCTGTACAAATGAACATGAGGACAACATTATTCTGTGACATGACTCTGGACTGGCTGTGGAGACGATAGACTTTGGCACTAAGACTTTGAAACAAATTAAAATATCCAGGCAATGTCTTTCCTTTACACTGTGTGACAGCCTGACTCACTCATTCAGACTTTACTTCTTTTCTGTGGTTGACTAATTAACAAAGAAACAAATCCCCCAAAGAGATACCTAATGTTCCAAATACCCTGGGTTCTTAAACATGATGTCATATCTGTGCTCACAGCATCTACAGTTGGTGGACAGGAATCTGCTAGACTTGTGAAAAGAGTGGGGGAGCATTTGTGTGTATTTCTCTCTGTGTGTCTGTGTTTTTCTGTCTCTCTCTTTCTCTCTCTCTCTTTCTGTGTGTGTGTGTGTGTGTGTCTGTCTGTCTGTCTGTCTGTGTCTGTCTGTCTGTGTGCATCTGTTTGTCTGTGTTTGTCTGTCTGTCTGTCTGTGTCTGTCTGTCTGTCTGTCTGTGTGCATCTGTTTGTCTGTGTTTGTCTGTCTGACTCTGTGTGTGTGTCTGTGTGTCTGTGTGTGTGTGTGTGCATCTCTCTCTAAGTTTGTGTGTGTGTGTGTGTATGTGTATCTTGCTAAGGATGCAGACCAATGCCTTGCATAAGCTAGGCAAGTACCCTCCACCAAGCTAATGTTCCCCAACCCTAGTCTTTTTTTTAATTAGTTCAACATGTATTTGATTACTCCAGCTCAGATCTGTAGTGAGTAAACATCTTCTTCATAGAAAAGCTAAGAAATACAAGGTGAGTAACATTGCAGGCTGGCTGAATATGATACTCTGAGTAAAATCAGTGTTAACTAATACAGAATCACTTTCACATCCCATTTCTAAGAAATCTCTGTGAGAACTAACAGTCTTGTTCTGAAACGGGATGTTTTTACTCAAAGTTCTAACATGTTTGAGCTTTTGGTTTTTAAATATTGTGATGTTATTTAGAAAAATGAAATATAGAAAGGCAAACATCGAAGTAAGGATGCTACTGAAGAAACTTGAGTGAAGGGTGAGAATGAGTTTAGGGGATGACAGTGGGAAAAAAAGAGAAGTACATGAGTGTGTTTTCACAAGAGACACAGCAGGGCGTTGACAGATTTGCTATGAGAGTCAATATGGAGAAAGATGTGCAACGTTAAAATAAGCATGGAAACGGGGTTCTTGACCATTAAACTATTAAAAGAAATACTGAAAATATTTTTAAATAGTTAGCAAAGCAATTCACAAAACTACAACTTTTAGAATGTGCTAGAGAAATATGCTGCAAGTTCCTTGACTGAATGTCCAATCATTGCTGGAGAAATATGCTGCAAGTCCCTTGACTGAATGTCCAATCATTCGACTCTCAAAGTATTGAACGACTTGTTTCTGAATTGGTGTTAAACCTGTGAGCCTAAGAAAAACTTTGTTTTAACCTTATGAAATTCAAAATCAGGAAGTTCTCTTCATACGTTATAGCAAGTTTCCTCTTAAATCAGTTCTCTGTTCACTAACAGTCCCATTAAAGGAGCAGAGTGTGCTACTTAAATTTAATAGCTTAAAAAAATAGCTACAATTTTAGTATTTTTCATCCTGGATAAGAATGGTGCAATACAAAATATATTAGAAGTTTTATGCCTATTTTAAATCTACCTTCAAAAGTGATACATTTTGACAGCTGAAACATTATCTCAGTCCCTAGTTATGTGTCCTTAAAATCTGAATGGAAAAGACATTTAGCAAATGTAATGTTATGACACAAGGAACAGAATCTTTTTTCCCCACAACAAAAGCATTAAAATGATTAAAGACATAAATTAGGATACAAACTAACAAAATATTGGGAAATTTTATTAGCCACAGGAGTCCCACTGTCACTGAAGTCAGATGAATCTAGAAGTGGATAAAGATCAGAGAAAGAAGCTTTCATGCAAATTTTATAAGTTCCAAAGTACTGATAAGTTTACTAATCCCATTTTCAAAAATTGCATTGACTTCCTGATACTCTGCCTTTCATCTGAAAAGGCTTACTGTTTTGAAAATTTCATATAGATTATTGTCAGACTCCTTGTCAACATTATGTCAACATTCAAAGAAAACTTAAGATTAGGTGATATTATATGACAGACGATCAAAAAGAAAGAGATATTTTCATATTCCTTATGCATGTTCTATTTACAAAGGATTATAACAATCAAGTTCAGTATCTAAGTACAGTATTACTAGGCAAAAAGAGTTGAAGTCATTTAATTGATAAAAACATAAAGCCATTGTGGAAATATAACCATCCATAGTCATAATGCCTTGAGGTACTCCCAAGCACTGATTGGGAGAGAAAGAAGGAAGAGGAAGAAGAAGAGAAGAAAGAGGATGAGGAGAGGAAGGAGGAGGCGGAGGAGGAGAAGGAGGAGAAGAAGAAGGAGAAGGAGAAGGAGAAAAAGAAGAGGAAGAAGACACCTTTTCAAGTTTCCTTCCAAAGTCATTTAATCTAATATTATACCAACAATTAAAGAATCCACCTTTCACATGACTGGATTGGGAGCTAGAACTTTGGTGACTTGTATTCATAACAGAGTCAAATATCTACTTCAGAAAATATAATTAATGTTGATTCTATACTTCAGTTACATCTACTCTTGATTGTTGGAAGCATGCTTAACAGAAGTAAAATACTGCTATTTTGCACAATTAATCTAAATGTCTTGCTCCCAAAATTGATTGATTGCATTATCATATAGCATGAATCAACATACCAGAAAAGAATATTCCTCAAAAAGTTTCTGTTCCACATCCACACAAAGTCAGTTACTGTGAATTGTGTTCTCTCCTCTCTCTCTCTCTCTCTCTCTCTCTCTCTCTCTCTCTCTCTCTCTCTCTCTCTCTCTCTCTCTCTCATTGATTCATTTTCTGAGTTCTTGTTGGAGGTTTTTTACAGGCAAAGTGTAGATGATTCCCAATGACTTAGAAACAAGTAACTTCTCAAGGAAACTGATAAACCCATGACAAAGGAATCTATCACTTGGATATATGCCCTTAAGTAATCTTCTTTGCAGAGAAGCATATAGGAAAAGCAAGATGTTGAGTTAAGAGGCATCTACTTTAATAAACAGGTGCATATGAGCTCACAGATGATGAAGAAGCAAGCACAGGGCCTACATGGGGACCCTCTGTGTATATATTATAGCTATAAGCTTAGTATTATTATGAGACTCCTGAGTTTGAGAATGAGTAGGACTCTGGCTCTTTTGCCTGCTCTTGGGACACTTTTCCTCCACTTGGGTTGCTGTGCCCTACTTCATGAAATACGACAATTTTTTTTTCATCTTATTACATTTTATTTTGTCCTGTTCGGTTGTTGCCTATTAGAAGCCTGTTCTTTTCTAATGAAAGACAGAAAGAGAGAGGGTCTGGAGGGGAGGAAAGGTGGAAGGAATTGGGAGGAAGAGGAAACTATAATCAGGATGTATTATATGAGGAAAGAATCTATTTTTCAATAAAAGAAAAACAATTTAAAGAAATTTTTTAAAAACCTAGTCTAAACCATAATACTAGTCACAGGCTGATCTCCGTAGATACTAAACTTCCCTGAGAGGCTGTAAGATTTAATCTGCACGAAAGTGGTCCTCTAAAATAGCTTGTGGACAGTTTTCATGATTATTTAGTGAATATTCTCTGTTGAAAGCAAAACATGTTTATTGTGGCCATCTACTCTGAAAAAAGATAGTATTGCCAAAAAGAGAGCCACCCAATGTGACAAAGAAAGAAAAAGAGAAGGTGTTGAAATACATCTGTCATTGCTCAGGCTGAGGAAAAGCCCTTCACACTAGAGAAGGACATGGACAGAATTCATATATGCCATAGGGGGTGGTGGAAAATCAGTTCAGTGATGAATACTCTACAGATGTACGATAAAAGAGTCATTGGTCCTGGAACTGAACCAATATATTTATCCACAATGGAATGGTGAAAAGTGGTGTTTTATTCCCATAAGATATAGACCCATAAAAATATCATAAAGTTACTACTGAACAAAAGATACCATCCAAATGGGCCAATGAGGTGTTTTCATTTGTGGGAAGTACCGAAACAGGAAAAACCAAGAACAGTTGTTAAGAAGTACATAATGGCTTTTAATTAACATTAAATTACAAGGAAAGAGGAAGCAATTATCATAAATAAAGGTGAGTGTGATAGTCTGCATACTTATAGTTGTGTTTTCTTTATGATTTATTAAACAATATACTTACATATTATACTTAATTTCACTCATTACACAAAAAGAAAACTTTTGTGTCTTTGTATTGATGTTCTCTGACATTGGTATTCTACAAAACAGAACTATACCCAGCATGAGGTTTCAAGATTAAACAAAATAGTGACAATTAATATATAAATGTTTGCATTCCCCAAAGATGACTTAAAAACCTTTCTTGGTTCTAATTTCTCTTTAAACTGTCATTTGACAGTTTCTGGTGCTTTTACAGCTCACAGACAGATGAAAACCCTCAGCAGACCCAGCAACTCCAGCACCATCACTGGCTTTATACTCCTGGGATTCCCCTGCTCCAGGGAAGGGCAGATCCTCCTCTTTGTACTCTTCTTCATTGTCTACCTCCTCACACTCATGGGCAATGCTTCCATCATCTGTGCTGTGTGCTGGGATCAGAGATTGCACACCCCCATGTACCTCCTGCTGGCCAACTTCTCCTTCCTGGAGATCTGGTATGTCACCTCCACAGTTCCCAACATGTTGGCCAACTTCCTCTCTGACACCAAGGTCATCTCCTTCTCTGGGTGCTTCCTGCAGTTCTATTTCTTCTTCTCCTTGGGGTCTACAGAATGCTTCTTCCTGGCAGTCATGGCCTTTGACCGCTACCTTGCCATCTGCAGACCTCTACACTATCCTGCTCTTATGACTGGGCGCCACTGTAACATCCTTGTGATCAGTTGCTGGGTGCTTGGTTTCCTCTGGTTCCCTGTCCCCATCATCATCATCTCCCAGATGTCCTTCTGTGGATCCAGGATTATAGACCATTTCCTATGTGACCCAGGCCCTCTGCTGGCCCTCAGCTGTGTGAGAGATCCTTTAATAGAGTTGACTAGTTCCACTTTAAGTTCTCTACTTTTATTTATTCCATTTTTCTTTATCATGGGGTCTTACACTCTGGTTATGAGAGCTGTGTTGAAGGTCCCTTCAGCAGCTGGACGAAGAAAGGCCTTCTCCACCTGTGGGTCCCATTTGACTGTGGTTTCTCTTTTCTATGGATCAGTGATGGTCATGTATGTGAGCCCAACCTCTGAACATACAGCTGGAATGCAGAAGATTGTGACTCTGTTTTATTCTGTGGTTACTCCACTCATTAATCCTATAATCTACAGCCTAAGGAACAAAGATATGAAACATGCAATGAAGAAATTACTGAAAATATAAAACTTGCATTCTTGTTTTAAAAGAGAACCTCATCTTGCTTTATTGACTAAAAAGAAAACTCACCAGTCACGGTGGTACAGATCTGTAATTCCAGCACTCCAGAGACTGAAGCATGCAGATTGCCAGTTTGAGGCCAGTCTGTAATATAAACTTATCTCAAAAACAAAGCAAACAGGATGAAAAGTGAAAAGAAAAGAAGCTAACTGATTTCACTTGGGAAATTGTTCTTTTTTTAATATTTCCTAGAATATGTAGAACTATAAGGGGTCACTAGGATGTCCTCCATCTCCATGATTATTAATGATAGAACTATCAATTTTTAAAGCCTGATGATTTGTTGGGAAAATGAATATATATACAAATCATATGACACAGAAAATCTCTCCACAAAGGCAGAAAGGAAATAAAAAAATTTTGTTTCCAAATAAGCATTATACTATAATGTGTATCACAAACAACTCACTAAATGATTGTAAACATAGAAGGAATTCTGTATTTTCATATAGCAAGAAGAAATCAATACATTGCATACATATTATCAAGACAAGCAATAATTAGTCCTCTAAGGGATTCGAGAGCACAGTCTGTGAGCAGAGATCAACCTATAGTTAGCTGCAGTTAGGGAGACATCTGTATTTGCTAACTGACTTCATTAGTCAGCTGCAGTTAGGGAGACATCTGTATTTGCTAACTGACTTCATACAAAGGGAACATCAAACCCTCTGTGACAAATTATGATTCTGCACACACAGAAGCTGAGGGTGATGGCACTATGTTCCTTGATGGCTGTGTCTCAAAAACATCTCCCCACAAAAGGGGGATTACAAGTTCTCTAAAGCAAATGTTCTGAGAGAAGAGAGATAAGAAATTCCCCTCCTTCGTTTTCAGTAAGGTCAGTTAAGTATATTACCTTTTCCAGTATTTGCCTTTTCCAGTAACTGTAGAACATAACCTTCAGACAAAACCTCAAGTTTTCCACCACCTTTTCTACAACAGCAATTACCATTACACCTTTAGTTAAACTTGTATTTCTGTCCTTCAAAAAAACTATCACAATAACATTAAATAATAAACAAAAGATTAATATCTTTGAAATATGTAAATGACCAGAACAGTAAGAAAAAAAAAACGGCACTGGTGCAATAGAAAAACTGCTCAATGTATTAAATACAACAACAGAAAGTATCTATATATCTAAAATGACATTCTATTTTAATTAAAAGAAAAAATTAAAAGTAAAAACAATAAACTTGCCACAGAGCCATAGTAGCAACAATAGTACTGTGCTGGTACAAAGATGGGCTTGGAGATGAGTGGCACAAAAAAGAATCCAAGTTTGACCTTGAGCCTACAGTCACAATTTTTTTTTCAAATAAGTCAGAAAAGACAGTCTCTTCAACAAATGGTGCTGGGAAAACTGGATTTCCATGTAGGATAATAAAATTGGATCCTATTTTTCACCCTGTATAAAAACCAGCTCAAAATCAAAGACCTTAATGTAGGTATGACCCAACCCTCTGAAGCAGAGGAAAACATAGGGAAACATTTCACAGTGAAGAAATCGGAAAGGATTTTCTGGAGAAGATTCCAAGAACTCAGGAGATAATATCAAGAGTTCACCATGTCCCAACCTCCCTATCTAGTGAGTTATCTGACAAAGCAGATATCAAGTTAGCATTAATCAGAAGAGACAAAAACGCTGCTACGCACTAGTAACAAGGACAATACAATAAAGGTTGGCACACCCAGTATCATAATAGAAATTTTCTAAGCTCATTCTCTGAGGCCTGATACCAAAGCAAGATGGATAAGAGCACACAAAATAAAGAAAATCACAAATGAATTTCCTTACTGATCATAGACACACACCCCCAAGACTCATAAACCTATCCTTCAAAAACTGAAGTTCCACTAGAAAGCTTTTACATCTAAGAAACATTTAAAGTACAGTATCAAGATGCAAAAATGAATATACAGAAATTACTATCTTATCTGCACACCAACAAATTTGATGAGAAAGAAACTAATAATAATAACAATAATAATAACAATAATAATAATAATAACAATAATAATAACAATAATAATAAAAATTCCATTCACAATATCCTCCCTCAAAAGTACCATGGAATGAATCTAACCAAAGAGGTGAAAGACCTCTCTAATAAAAATTATAAAATAGTGAAGAAAATTTTGAAGAGGATATTGTACGAAGAAAAATGTTCCATCTATATGGATAGACAGAATTAATATTATTAAAATGGTAGGGTAAAAAGTGGTCTACAGGGTCAATAAAATCTCCACCAAAATTACCATGACATTTTTCTTTTTTTATTTAACATAATTTTTTTGTTGAATCTTTTGGAATTTCACATTGTACAGCCCAATTCTGCCCACATCTCCGTCCCTCCAGATCCTCCCCAACCCTGCAGTGCCCTCCCAAAAACAAAATTTTTTAAACAAGTAAACAAACAAAAATGAAAAAAAAATAACGAAAAAAAAATCTCACTCCTCCATCTTTCCCACCTCTCCAACACCTCCTCAATCTTTCTAGTGGTATTGGGAGTCATGGTGTGCCACAGTATACCCTTTTGTCTAATTAGCTTTACTTGCAAATGTTCATTGTAATGAGTCACTGGTCTGGTTCAAGGCCTCTGGTTTCTGGTACACCATCACCACTAGATCCTCACTGAAACTCCTCTGGGATATCCTGCCACCACCCTGAGTAATGGAGATCCTGCAGGTGTTGTTCCACAGGACCAGTCCCTTCACAACCTTGAGCAGGTCCTAGATGGGGTAGATGCTAGGGTGTGCAAACCCAAGGCTCGGCTGTGGGCCTGGGTGGTAGCTGAGCTAATCAGTCCAGGTCACTGGGGCCACCCTCCTCAGGTAAGGGGGAGATCCAGCTCCCCTATGCCAAGGTCAGTTCTCCCTTGTCTGTGGTGAGAGGTGGGGCCAGCTCTCCCATGAGGGTTGGTTGTTGCAAATATTTGTTTACACTCTAAAGATGTGTCCCTGCCTAAGGTGCCTTCTGATTGGTTTAATAAAGAGCTAAATGGTCAATAACTAGGCAGGAGAGAATAGGCAGGACTTCCAGGGAAAGAGAGGGACTGGGAGGAAAGCAGAATCTAGGCATGCAGGAGATGCCAGGGAGACACTAAAGAGGTCAGATATATGGTACAGAGTAGAGATAACTGAGCCATGTAGTAGAATGTAGATTAATAAAAGCAGGTTAATTTAAGTTATAAGAGCTGGTGGGACAAGCCTAAGCTATTGGCCAAGCTTTCATAATTAATAAGAAGTCTCCATGTCATTATTTGTGAGCTGGCAGCTGATAAAAAAAAAAAGCTTACAACCATTGGGGACAGCTCTCTTGCTGCAGAGTCCAGCAAGGGACGGGGTCAGCTACCCCAGGGCCAGTGTAGGGCAGGACCAGCTCAGCATAGCCCTCTGATTTCATCTTGCATGATTCCTATGGCCCCCTGAGGTGACATGAACCACAGGCATTAACACAGACCCCAATCAAGGCAGGACCACAGACCCAGACATTGTCTTTAGCAGCAGCTTGGGCCCAGATGACATGCTGGCTCCAGGTGGAACTACAGGCCATTCAGATTAGGATAACTTTAGTGGCAGCATGGCCCCCAGACACCAGCAAGGCCACAAGTTGCAGCCCAGACCCTGGGCTTCCACATGGCCCCCGGTGGCAACACATGCCTTGGACTTCAACCCCGGCTTTGGTAGGACCACAGACCCAAACGTGGTCCTCAGCAGCAGCCCGGTTCTGGATGTCACCATGGCCCCAGGTGCTGGCACACGTCATCCAGATTAGCATGGCCCCAGCAGCAGCACAGCCCTCAGACACAGGCTAGGTAACAGGCCCAGACCCTGGGAATCTGCATAGCCCTCATGGCAACAGGAGCCACAGACATCAGCATAGACTCTAGCTGCAGTATGGCCATGGAAACATGTAGCTAGAGTTTTCCTGCCGGGCCCACAGTCAGGACAAATCTCTGTCACCCGCCAGTCCCACAGCCGCTCAGACCCAACCAAGTAAACACAGAGACTTATATTGCTTAAACTGTTTGGCTAATGGCTCAGGCTTCTAGCTATCTAGTTCTTACATCTTAAATTAACCCATTTCTATAAATCTATACCTTGCCACATTGCTTGTGGCTTACCGGCATCTTCACATGCTGCTTGTCATGGCAGCGGCTGGCAGTGTCTCCGCCCAGCCTTCCACTTCCCAGAATTCTGTCCTCCTTGTCCCACCTATACTTCTTCCTGCCTGACCACTGGCCAATCAGTGTTTTATTTATTGACCAATAAGCAACATGTTTGACATACAGACCATCCCACAGCAGAAACATTTTCAAATTAGTAGCAAAACTAATCCCAAAATTCACATGGAAATACAAAAACATGAATAACCTAAGCAAGTATGAATAGAAGAGCAATACTGGACATACCACATTGCCTGACTTAAAATTATACTGCAAAACCACAATAACAAAAACAGTATGGAAAAACTTCAAAAACTAAAGAGACCACTGGAATAGACTAGAAGACATAACAGTAAACCTTACCAGCTTCAGTGATCTGATTCTCAACAAGAGAGCTCAAAAATTATGCTGCAAAGAGACAAATGATGCTGGGTGAGCTGTTCATGTACACATAGAAGAATGGAGCTATATTCTCATCTCTAGTGATCTGCTAAAAACTCAAGGTGGATTAGAGATCTGAAATTTTGAGACCAGTAGAGGAGAAAATATGGAAAATACGCCAATGTGTAGTCATGAGCAATGGTTTTCTAAGCAGAACTCTGATCGTTCAAGAGAAATATAAAGAAGTGACAAGTTGGATAACATTGAATTTTAAAAGGTTTGCAGAGGAACAAAAGCAGTCAGTAGAATGAAAAAGGCAGCCAGGCGGTGGTGGTGCACGCCTTTAATCCCAGCACTGGGGAGGCAGAGCCAGGAGGATCTCTGTGAGTTCAAGGCCAGCCTGGGCTACAGAGTGAGTTCCAGGAAAGGCGCAAAGCTACACAGAGAAACCCTGTCTCGAAAAACCAAAAAAAAAAAAAAAAGAATGAAAAAGGCATTCTAGAGAACTGAAAAAATCCTGTATAGACATTCATCTAACAAAAGCTTATATACAAAACCCACAACAAATTAAACAAATATTAAATATAAATTCAATCAACATCTTTCTGTATCTTGTTTTGTCCTGTTTGACTGTCATCTCTAGGAGACCTCTTCTTTTCTGAAGAGGAAAGAGGTGAAATGGATCTGGGGGAAAGGGGAGGCAGGGGGATACTTGGGAGGGGTGGCAGGAGGGGAAGCTGTGGTCGGGATATATTGTATGAGCGAAGAATCTATTTTCAATAATAAATAATAGGCATTTTTCAAAATAAGAATACAAATATCCCATAAATAACGTGAAAAAAATTTTCAATTCCTTTAGCCCTTGGGAAATGCAAACCAAGCTGCACTGAAATTTCCTCTTACCCCAAGTCAGAATGACTATCATCAAGAAAACAAAAAGTCAAACGTGTGAGTGCGGGCATTTATGTCATATTATCATCTGGGAGTCAGAGACAACTTATGGGAGTCAGTTCTTCCACTGTGGGTTCCAGGGATGGGACCCCGGTCATCAGGCTTGCATGCTAATTGCTTTTATCTACTGGGCAATCTTCTTGACACAACCTTGATTTTTTTTGCAAGTCAATGTCCTTCTCTATAGCTTAGGAACTGCTGATTAGGCTGACTGGCCAGTGAGGTCCCCAAGATCCACTTGCCTTCACCCTTCAGCACTGGGATTACAGTCATGCTACACCACGCTCACCAGACTGAACTCAGGTTCTCACGCCGGCATTTTTTCAGCCTCCTATTAAAAAAAACTGGTATACATCATTGATAATAATTATAGTTTTATTATGACATTTGATATGTGTACATCATGTACTTTGTGTGTATACACACCATATCCCCTCTTCTTGTTTCCCTTCATTCTCCTGCTGCCCCTTTAGTCCCCTGAAATAGTTCCACTTCTACCTCCATGACCTATATAGGTATACATACATGTATTAACTCTGGATTGCAATTTTTAGAGAAAAAAAAATGTAAAATTTGTTTGCCTGATTCTGGATAATTTTGTTTAACATTATGATGATTAGTTCCATCTATTTTCCTGTAAATGATTTGATGTTACTCTTATTAATGAGTAAATATGCCCGCTCGCGGGTGTGTGTTTGTATGTGTGTGTGTGTGTGTGTGTGTGTGTGTGTGTGTGTCCTTCCCTATCCATGATGGTATGTCAATGGTCCTAGTCCTATTCAGGTTTTGTGTAGGTAGCTACTGCTGCTGGGAATTCACAGATACAGAATCCATATCATGTCTGAAGAAAGTGCATCATTGCATTCCCATTCCCCGGTTCTCTGCCTAGTGTTCCCTGAGCCTTGGAAGGGGGAATATAAGTGTCTCACTATGGTATTTGACTGATATTGGCTTCAATAGACTCATATGTTATAATACTTGGTCCCAAGTTGATGGAACTGCTTGTGTATGGTTAGGAGGGATGACCTTGTCTGAGGAGCTATTTCACAAGGGCCAGATTAGAGGTTTCAAAAGCCCATGCTGTTCCCAATTAGCTCTTTCTACCTCAGGACTATGTCACAAAATGTGAGCTCTCAGTTACTTCTCCAGCACTCTGCCTGTCTGCCTGCCTGCTACCATGTTCCCTGCTGTGATTGTTATGGATTCTAACCCTCTGAAACTGTAAGCCCCAAATAAACTTTTACTTATGTAAGTTTCCTTGATCATGGTGTCATATCACAGCAATAGAAAAGTAACTAAGATAGAAATTGGTGCCAGGGCATGGGCTACTGCTGTGGCAGGATTGGCCATGCTGTTTTTTTGTTGTTGTTGTTGTTGTTGTTGTTGTTTTGTTTTGTTTTGGCTTTTTGGTTTTGGGGTTGTTTTTTGTTTTTGTTTTTGTTTTTTTTGTTTTTAATGAATGTGGAAGACTTTCCTACTTTGGACTAGAAAACTGATTAAACATGGCTTAAAGTTTGGAAGGCTTAATGGTCCAACCTAGTAGAAGTTTGGAAGACAGTAGTGTTGATAGCCATATGGAATACTCACCCCTGGCTCAATAGGTTCCAAAGGAGAACAATATCAGAAACAGGGCTAGAGACCATTCTTAGGATATATTGGCAAAGAACAGCAAAAATAGAGGCCACAAATTTGAAAAAAAATATCAAGAAAGGGTGTGTGGGAGGGTTTGGAGGAAGGAAAGGAATAGAGAGATAATGTGATTGTAGTCACAAATAAAAAAGAAATAATTTTTTCTTTTTTTGTTTGTTTTTTATTTTTAAAAAGTTTTTTTTCATTTTACATACCAATTTGGTGAACTTAACAATTGCCTCTCAAAAGACCTCTAAGAGATTAAGACCCAACAAAATGAATGACTTCCTCTACTCCTGGGAGAAAATAAGAATCAGAAATTAAGACACAATGCCCAGAGGACAGAAGTGAGCAAGGGAATAAGTAGTAGAGAGCTGTGTCCTGACACTGTTCTCTAGAATAAAATAATCTTCAAAGAGCAAAGAACATGCCCTGCTTAAAATCCCAGGATCCTATAGAAAATACTCCACTGATCTTCATGACAACATATTTTTGCACTTTCTCTTCAAGTTGGCTGTTACGAAGTCAGCTACCTCTGCCCTCAGAAAATCCCGGAAGAAGCTGTTTAAGATGCTTCTCTTGATAGTCTCTCTTCTTATTCAAGAAAGAAGGTAACATAGTGGTTAGTTAAGGAAAACGGTAAAATAGAGTTGATGAATCTACGCCCCTGAAAAAAAGTTCACGCTTCACTTTATCAGAGTGTCTATGATGTGTCAGATACAGGCACAGTGCCTCCACCTTGTCGATTTACTTTCTCTCTCAGCACACTTCATAGTCACCCCCTCTGGAAGGCCTTATTATGTCCACTTGATATTAGAAGACATTAAGAGAAGTAAATATGTGCTTGGTAGAATTTTCCTTAATTGTGCTACTTAAGTGTCATAATCCACTCTGGCTTCTCATCTTCCAAAATATCACAGCTTTTAGAGTACACAGATGGACACTCCTGGGAGTTTAACCTCATGTAAGTATAATAGAGAGTGCTAACTTATCAGGCTCTTGACGTATGTTATATACCTACATGGGCAGGACTGCCACTCTCCATCTTCCTGAAGGGGAAACCAGTGTATGAAGAAGTAATAACTTGTCTAGCACATACAGCACAGAGGCTGGCCTCAAACTCAAGTGTTCTAGCTTTGGAAGTTGTGCCTTCTCACACATCCTTCTCAGGCCAGTGAGACCATGGAATATGCTGACATATTTTATTGTCTGGACTGGCTGGGAAGTTAACCAGTGAAAATGCAAAACTTGATGTTCTACTTTATTTCTGTGACTTAGCTTTAAGGTGAAAGAAAGTAACCATGAAAAATATTCAGGATATTAAATTATCATCCAAAAGTCCACACAGCCATAAAATCCTACTTTCATGTCCCGTTTCCTAGGTCACAACACAAAGTAGCCAAGACCAGATGGAACTGGTCAGTTTACAACAGTATGTTAGCAGAGGAGATTCTTTCTATATTTAAACACTAACAAAAATTAAGTAACAACAGTCTAATGAAAACATTCTTTCCTCAACTCACATCTAATTTTATTAACATTAAAAGCTTTCACAAATTTTCTGTTTCCCAGGACAGTTTCTTAAGGTTTTTCCATGGGAAATTACCCTGAGAGGGATCTGCTCATACTGCATATTGTCAACATAAAAATACGGCTCCCACCTCAATGAAGATAAGAAATAGTCTACTCTACATGGACACCCATAGCCTACAAAAAAACAAATGCAAGTTTCCCAAAATGACATGTTACAAATGAAAACACTTGCATGATGTTTTATTGATTGTATCATAAAGAAAGTTATAAATTAAATCATTTACCAAACACATTTTATCAGATGCTATGTGCATGTAAAAGCGAATATTTTTTGTCCCATAGCATTAGGAAATCTCATTCCTAGTGTCTGGTAAATACGAGGCTGAGAAACCAGGAAAACAGTCTTTAGGAGAGAGAAATAGTAAATCCCCTAAGGAATTAGTCCTTCAATTATATCAAATTCACCAGCCTTTTCCATCTGATTCTGACTTCTCTTTTATTCCACACTGTGAACTTGACATAACATTTACCTGTGACATAATGGGAATATTATGTCTAAAGTTAAAATAGTCAAAACACAGTACGGCCTGAAGAAGTAAAAGACAGCAGTGGGGGAAACAGACACTTTGGCTGACCAATCAGATTCTTTGCTTATATTGTATGTTTGGCTGACCAATCAGATTCTTTGCTTAGATTGTATGTTTCTCCCTTTGTCTACAGTTATCTGCACTATGTGAAATACTTGGATGTTTAGAGTTTGAAATAATTTGTTATCCTCTAGTTCTAGTTTGCCTTCTGAAAAATGTAATCCCATATTTAAAAACTCATGAAGAGTGGCCAGTTCTAAGGGAGATTTACAATAATATCTAAGTTATTATGATTCTTATTTGCTATTGATAATTTTAAGTATCCTATTATGTTGGTATTATATGAGGTATTAGGGGATATTTCAGAAGAATTCAGATAATAATACAGTATAACTTTAAAATACTTGTTAACAAAATTGTCTTAATCCATGGAAACAAGGATAGAAACAAAAACAGACATATAAATCATGAATCCATAGGCTTTTGTAACATACTCAAATCTTACTATTTTCTAACTGGAAAGGGAAATTGAACTATAATAGGAGTCACTTTGTATTATTGCTCATTTACCCATACTAGCAAATATTATTATTAAAGTTTTTAATAACAAAAGTATTAAATATTTACTTAATCAAGAAATATGGGCTCTTGAGTTATGAACATTGTCAATGAAGACTGCTTTGTACAATTTGTATAGAAAAGAGCAAACAAACCTAAGAGTCAAAGTTCCTCTGAGATGGCAGAAGTCTGAGTGTGTCGTAGTGTTTCTCAGAGCCTTGACTCTGCTGTGTTTTTTACTATATCTGCTGCATTTATCTCAGACACTTTTAATTCATCTTTGTTGCTTTTAATTATGTGCATGTTGGGAGATGTGCATACAAGTGCGGGTATCTACAGAGGCTGGAAGTGCTGGCTCTTCCTGAAGCTAGATGTGATGCTGAGCCATCTCTCCCACCCCCACAAATTAACATTTATGACAGTAATCTAATTGATTGGGCTCAGTTAATATTCTCCCTTCTTTCTTAATAGGAAGTTTATTTGGTTTTATCTCTAAGAATTTGGATATAAGAAAGAGGTACCCCCAAACTGGATTCTTTTTTGGAAGATTTTAAAGTCTTTGTCAGTGTTTGTTTGTTTGTTTGTTTGTTTGTTTGTTTGTTTGTTTTATGAGACAGGGTTTCTCTGTGTAGTTTTGGTGCCTGTCCTGGATCTCGCTCTGTAGACCAGGCTGGCCTTGAACTCACAGAGATCCACCTGGCTCTGCCTCCCAAGTGCTGGGATTAAAGGCATGCACCACCACTGCCTGGCTAAGTCTTTGTCAATTTAAAACTAGACTTTTATTCAAGTTATTTTGATTAATAAGAGTAGGTAGTGAAAAACTTGAACCTTTTAAAATATTGAAATGGGTTAGGTAGGAGAAAGCGCATAATTATGACAAAATATGATTAGTGAAAGAACATTATATCCTCATTTGTAGATTTATTAAATATAAGGTTATATAGGGCTGGCAAGATGGTTCCATGGAAAAAGGTGCTTGCTGCCAAGCCTGGTGACCTGAGTCTGATCCCTGCTGACCTAAATGGTGGAAGGAGAGAGCCAACTCATTTAAGTTGTCCTTTGATCTCCACATGTGCACTGTGGCACGTATGTACTCACACATGAACACATGCATGCACATATGTGTACGCACTCATTAAGTAAAAACATAAATGTAAATTTGAAAACAAAATTAGCATCATTTTTAATATTTAGAAGCATGTCAAAGAAAATTCAAAATATTTTAGACAATTTTTGAAAATATAAATATAAGAGTATTTAACAAATGAGAGTCAGTAGAAATGTTGCAAGAGGGGTTTTGACTTTAGCTCCTTTGGGTATTGATCTGTTGATGTAATTGACGGTGAATATCACCCAGCTTTTTGGAAGTTTATGTGGCTATGACATGAAGACATTGACACAAGTTTCAGGTAAGGAATACAAATCTAAGAGTTTTTCTCCTGAAATTTTGTAGCATAAGAAACAGTTAGATGAACCGTATAGGATTGCTTTCCTGTATATTGAAGGAAGCCTTTGGTGTGTTTTTTTTTCTAATCAATGAAATCAATTTGTGTTAATTCTTGTTCATTTAGTTCTTTGTCTCCCAGGAGCTCACTGTGGAAATTCTGTAACCAATTCTAAACTTTTCAATATGTCTTAAGGCCTCTTATAATAGTACATGTCTCCCTGCAATAGCAATGATAGGTTCTGTATTCCTGTATTTTATTTTTAAGGAATACCAAGTACTTATTTTATGAGTAAATATCCAATGTTTTCCAAAAGGGATAGATCTTGGATTCAGTCTAGTTATGGGGCTGTTTTTGGCTAAGGGAGCCAAAAACTTCAGTCAGTTCTGAAAAGTATCATTATTTATTTATTTAACCATAAATCTAGAAGTCTGAAGATGAGAGAGATGCTGAAATTTTGTATAATATGCAAAATTTTACAAATATGTTTAAATATTTAAAGTATTTATTAGTTTATTATTTGGGAATTCCACACATGTATATAACGCGTTCTGTTCACACTCAATGCCCACCTATTTTATTCCCCTTTCTTTTCAACAACCTCCTTCTTATCCACAAGCCCTCCTGCCACTATATCTTTTTGATGTGTGGTTCACTGGGTTTAACCAGAGCCACCAGTGTGGGGATGAGTGTAGGGCTATTGACTGGAACATGAGCTCCATCACTGAAGACAAGGACTTCCCCTCCTTGATACTGAGTTGATGATGAGCAAACTATTCAGTTTCCTATTTGGGCAAAACTTAAAACTCCCTCAGCTATTTCTAGGATATTCAACAATTTCTGGTACCTTTACAGCTCACAGACAGATGAAAACCCTCAGCAGACCCAGCAACTCCAGCACCATCACTGGCTTTATACTCCTGGGATTCCCCTGCTCCAGGGAAGAGCAGATCCTCCTCTTTGTACTCTTCTTCATTGTCTACCTCCTCACACTCATGGGCAATGCTTCCATCATCTGTGCTGTGTGCTGGGATCAGAGACTGCACACCCCCATGTACCTCCTACTGGCCAACTTCTCCTTCCTGGAGATCTGGTATGTCACCTCCACAGTTCCCAACATGTTGGCCAACTTCCTCTCTGACACCAAGGTCATCTCCTTCTCTGGGTGCTTCCTGCAGTTCTATTTCTTCTTCTCCTTGGGGTCTACAGAATGCTTCTTCCTGGCAGTCATGGCCTTTGACCGCTACCTTGCCATCTGCAGGCCTCTACACTATCCTGCTCTTATGACTGGGCGCCTCTGTAACATCCTTGTGATCAGTTGCTGGGTGCTTGGTTTCCTCTGGTTCCCTGTCCCCATCATCATCATCTCCCAGATGTCCTTCTGTGGATCCAGGATTATAGATCATTTCCTATGTGACCCAGGCCCTCTGTTGGCCCTCACCTGTTCCAGAGCCCCACTGATGGAATTTTTCTGGACAATAATAAGTTCCCTGCTCCTCTTTATTCCTTTTCTCTGCATCATGGGATCTTATATATTGGTCCTGCGAGCAGTGTTTAAAGTTCCTTCAAGAGACGGACAAAAGAAGGCTTTCTCTACTTGTGGGTCTCATCTGACCGTAGTTTCACTCTTCTATGGCTCAGTGATGATCATGTATCTGAGCCCAACATCTGAGCATGAAGCAGGAATGCAGAAGCTTGTGACTTTATTTTATTCTGTAGTTACTCCACTCGTTAATCCTGTAATCTACAGTCTGAGAAACAAAGATATGAAACATTCTTTGCAGAAGTTTTTGAAAACATAAAAATTAGAACTTTAATCAAATAAAACACTTACATTCGAGTGTGTATGTATATGCTGTAGAATATTATTCACCCACAAGAATGATTAAATTGTGTAATTTACAGCAACATGGATAAAATGGAATAACATTATGTTAAGTAAAATAAGTCTGGGACTGCATGTTCTCATTTATGTCTAGAAAGTCAAATAATGAATAGGATAATGGTGATCAGAGACTAGGAAGTGTGAGGAGAAAGAATATGGTTAATGTTTACAAGGGAGTGCAGTTGGATAGTTACTCAACATCTGTGTTTAATAGTGGCAAAAGATACATATGTCTGACATGTGTTAATTCTGTTTCACACAAGATGGCAGAAATTTTGAATGTTCTCAATATAAAAACTATTATAAACATTTTAAATGTTACTGATGGCAATTACCTTGAGATAATATGCATTGTATTCATATACTGAATGTTACTCTCATAAATATGTACAATTATTGCATCAATTAAAATAAAAATATAGATCCAAGCATATTGGAACATGCTTATAATCCCAGAACTTGGGGAGTTGGGACAGGAAGATCAGAATTTTAAGGGATCTTGGCTACAGAGCAAGATCATATTTCATAAAACAAAATATAAGAACATGGTAGTTCATGCCTGTTCATGTAAGTATCAGGAAATAATACTTACATTTCCTGTTGCTATAGTAAACACCATGACTAAAAGCAATTTAGGAAGGAAAGAGATTACTTGGTGTACAGATTATAATCCATCATTCAGGAGAGCCAAGACAAGATCTTAAGGGAGGAAACTGGAGGCAGGAACTGAATCAGAGAACAGGAAGAAGTATACTTACCGGCTTGCTTTCCATAATGTGCTCAGCTCACCTTCTTCTGAAACTCAGGACCACCTCCCCAGGGGAAGCATCACCCACAATGGGATTGGCCCTCCCATATCAATCATTAACCAAGAAAATGCCACATAGACATGCCCATAGACCAATCCAATTGCGGCTAATCCTAGGTGACTGTAATTTATGTCAAGTGGACAAAAACTAGCCAATACATATGATCCCTTGTCAACTTCACCCACAAACACATTACTATTAAATAACATTTCCTTTGTTTATTCCTAAGCCATCATGTTAATATAACAACATAAGATAAAGTTCAACTTTTACAACTCCCATATTATTTTATATTTTTCAATATTTTAAAAGTTCAGTGCCTCTTTAAAATATCCAAGGACTCTTGATGATGTGATGGTGGGTCCCTATAAAATCCGAAATAAGTTACAAGCTTCTTTTTTATTTTCCTTTTGGGGATTTTATACATGAGGACTGTATTCATAGTATTTCCATCCTCCACTCTCCCCTTTGTAATTCTTCTCATGCCTCCCAGTCCATTACAAATCCATGACCTCTTATGCTTTAATTATTATTACACATGCACACCACTTATATATACATATATACATATATATTCATATATATATATCTGATGAGTCCATTTAGTATTGTCATGTGCATATGTGTCACTTAAGGCTGGATAATGTGTCATGGAGTTTGTCCCTAGAGAAGAATGATTCTCCCTCTCTTAGCAGCCATTCATTCCGATAGCTCTTCATCTAGGGGTAAAGCTCAGTGATACTTCCCCCATCACATTGAGATTAACTGGTGTTCTCATTGTGTGTGTCTTGTTAAAAATTCATGGGTGAAACTTTCAGTCATCTATGAAAGGCACTATCTTGTAGCAGATGTTAGTCCTCTGGCTTTTACAATCTTTAGGCCACCACTTCCTCAATGTTCCCTAAGCTTTAGATGCAAGGGTTATGATGTGGAAATATCTTTGGGGGTTGGGTACCCTGTGGTCAGGGGTTCTCTGAATTTTGGCCAGTTGTAGATTTCTCTGATGGGCTCCACCTGCTACAAAAAGAAGTTTCTTTGATTAGGAGTAAAAGCAATGTTTATCTGTATACAAGGATAGGTATTTAGAATGCAGTTGGGAATTACACTAGTTTAAGAAAATGGCAATACTAAATTTTCTTCTAGGATACATGGCCTCACCAGCCATGGGTAGTTGTCTAGATTTATAGTACCAGGCATGAGTTTTCTTCTATTTAGCAGACCTAAAATCCAACTAGGTGACTACTAGTTACCCCAAAGACATAAGGGATACTGTTACACATCCAGGGATATCTTGCCATGGTCATTGTCGGGTTTCTTAGACTTTACAACTTGATAAGACTACGGATTGTTTTGCTCCCTTGGCAGCTTGCACAGCACTTTCAAATACTATGAGAGCTAGTCCTCAGGAGGAGGCTTTCAGGTCAATTCCAGCTTGAGTCAACCAACTCTTGTGTCTCAAGGGTGGGGTATTTCCCTGTGGCTTTTTTTTAACATTTAAAGTTATTACTGAAAGTGTGTATTGATTACAGTTCTTTTTTTGTTTGCTATTTGTTCTCTAAGTCCTATTTTGTGTTTCAGTATTTAGAGTTTCATTTGTTTTCTTTCTATAACATCTCTGTTATGCTTATTTCTCTCTTCTCTTGAAATTATTGCTTCTAGTCTTCTGTTGGGACATTTTGGTAGACATGAAAGTTTTTAGCCTGTGTGCATCCTGGAAAGCTTTTCTTTGTTTTCAACTATTGCAGACAGTTTTGCTTGGTAGAGTAGTCTATGTTGGTCATTTAAAATTTGAAGTACATTGCTCCAGGCTCTCTTGGCTTTTAATGTTTCTATTAACAAATGAACTGTTATTCTCATGGGCTTCCTTTATATGTGGCTGTGGTTTTCCTCTTGCAGCTTTTAATATCCTCTCTTGTTCTGTATATTTGATGTTTGAAGTATAATGTGCCATGGAGAGTTTCTTTTCTTTTTTAATTATCTTTTAAATTGAAACAGAATTCTATCACTTTCCTCCCTTTTCTTCCCCCATCCTCTCCCAGATATCTCCCTTGAGGCCCTCCCATGCTCCCTGCACTTACAATGTGATGGACTTTTTCTTTACTGTCATATGGATACGTATGTATGCACGTATGTGTATGCATGGACATATATTTATAACCTGCGGAGTCCATCTTTGTTGTTTCTCTGTGTATGTTTTCAAGGCTGATCATTCTGTGTTGGACAAACAATAGAAGAATTCATCCTTGGGAGAGGCTGACTTCCCCTAGCAGTCATTATTTGCCTGTAAGCCTTTGTCTATGGGTAGGACACCACTAAATTTTCTTCCTTCCATGCTACCATGTTCAGTGACACCGTTCTTCTCTCATTTATGCAGCCATTTCGAGGTACTGTCTCACAACAGACTTCCTGGTATTCTGGCTTTTACACACTTTTTTACCCCATTTTCCATGATATTCCCAGAGCCACAGATGCAAGAGCAGTTATATAGATGTATCCACTTGGGCTGGACTCACCACGGTCTGCTAATCTCTGCATTGTATCCAGTTGTGGTTTTCTATGATGGTCTCCATTTGATGTAAAGAGTGGTTTGTTGGTTTGTTGGTTTATTGGTTTGTTTGTTTGGTTGGTTGGTTGGTTGGTTGGTTGGTTGGTTGGTTGGTTGTTTTAATGAAGGGTGGTAGTTATACTTATCTGTGGATAAGACTGAAAATGAAGTAAGTGATTATGCTGATCTAATAATGTGGCAATAATAGATTCTTTTCTGAAGTTCATGACCTCACTAGCCTCAAGAAGCTGTCTATGTCTCCAATACCCAGCATAATTTCCTTCCTGTTGAGTGGGATTTAAGTATAATAAGGTAACTATTGGTTGCACAGACACGTGCTGCCACTTATTGCACCTTTATGTACATCTTGCCATGCTGGTAATTCTTAGTTCATAGGTATTCTAGCTGGGTAGGACTATTTAATGGCTTCACCTCCTTGGCATCTTGCGTTGTATTTCCTGGAACCATCAAAGCTAGACCACAGGAAAGAGGCTTTCAAGCCAGATACAGCTTGAATCATCCAAGTCCTGTTCTAGTATACAATTTCTTCAGAAATAGGGGCCCACCATCAATCAAAGGCTACATCTATAATTGATATTGTCTTTCTGGGTTACCTCACTTAATATACTGTTTTCTAAGTCCACCAACTTACCAAAAAATTTTATAATTTTTTTAAAAATTGAATAATACTCCACAGTGTATATGTTCCATACTTTCATTATCCATTCATTAGCTGAAGGATGTTTAAACTGGTTCTACTTTCTTACTGTTGTGAATAGACTAGCAGTGAACACAGCTAAACAAGTTTCCATGCAGTAGTATGTTGAGTTCTTTGGGCAGATGCCAAGTAGTTGTACAGCTGGGTCATATGGCTTGTGTTCATTCTCTCCAATGTTTCTGTCTCTTTATTGAATTCTGTTTTCAAATCTTAAATTATCTTCATTATTTCATTCAGGTGTGTATTTATATTTTCTTGAACATCACTCAGGCATTTATTGTTGTCTTCTTGGAGTTATAGGAAGTGTTTGTTCATTCTTTTTGATTCCTTGAATTCTTTGATAAGTTTATGGTTGTTCTTTAAAATTCTGTATCATGGAACTCATATTAGCAAACACATCTATAAGACTAGTGGGTTTGATGTTTCGATCATTCATGTCGTTTTGTTTTTTCAATTTGACCTAGGCATGAGGACATCTTTCTTTTGTTGTGTGTACAATGTGATAACCTGGCCTTCCTTAGTTTTTTTCCAGGGTAGGAGGATGTATGACCTGAGATGGGTCATACAGAGCTGATGAATGACCTGTTTGAGTGGATCAGGAAATTATAAGCCCCAAACCACAGGTTTCCAGCTAGGCCAGACAAAGTGGTTCACAAATGAGGAGGTTCAATTGGAGCAAGGCTTGTGGGTTTGCAGATGGAGGAGGGCTGAGAGAAGGAGGAAAGGGAAGGAACAACCTACTCAGGAAAGGTGGTTTATACACAAAGAAGATTCACAGGCTGAGGTCTGGAGCTAGAGCTGTGTGTTTACAGATCAGGAGTTCTTTTCTGATCTTGTCTGTCTGGTGTTCTGTCTGCTTCTTGTATCTATACAGGATGTCTTTCCTTGATTTGAGAAACATTTCTTCTATGATTCTGTTGAAGATCTGGTCTATGATAATTGACCTCAGATTCTACTCCTTCACCTATACCTACAATTTGGAGGTTTGGCATTTTCATGGCACCCCATAATTCCTGCATATTTCTTTCTTGTCTTTTTTATTTTTGAGTTTGTAATTTAGCTGTATTTCACCCTTCCCTTTCCTCCCTCCAAATCCTCCTATGTATTCTCTCTTTCAAATATGTGGCCCCCTTTTTTTCATTAATTGTTATTGCATGCATATATATTCCTAAATATAACCTGTTGAATCCATTTAATGCTTCTTGTCTGTATGACTTCAGAGCTGACCATTGGCCATGGACAACCAATTGGTGTGCTCTTCCCTAGGGAGGATCACCCCTCCCCCTCACAGTTTTATTCATTTGTTTATGTGGGGTCAAAGCCTTGTGAGCTTTTCTCCATCCAGTTTGGTATGTTTATTGGTATCATCCTGTTCAGCTCACATTTGGGTGGTCATATGGAGGAGATTTTATGAGTATAGCTTCTGCTGTTGCTATGAGATACAATGTCACAGCAAACTCCCTAATCCTATGGCCCTTACAGTATGACCACCCCCTCTTCTGCAATGTTCCCTGAGTCTCAGGTGCAGGAGTATTTTGAGGATGTATCCACTGGGACTGGGCTCCACGACTCTGAATTTTGGTTGGTTGTAGTTTTTCTATAGTGGTATCTATCTGTTGTGGGAGAAGTTTCCTTGATGAGAGGTGAAAACCACCCTTATGTGTTGGTATAGGACAAATATTTATAAATTGCTGTTAAGGATTGTGCAGGTTTAGTAAATTAGTAGCTGTATATTCTCCTCCAATAATCACAATTTTACTAACTCTGAGTAGTTAGCCAGGTTTCCAATACCAGGCATGGTCTCCCTCTGTAAAACAGGGCTCAAGTGCAATTAGATTGTTGTTGGTTAACACCAACGTATGTATGCTACTGCTGCACCAATAGGGTTATTGTGTCATGTCAGTTCATAGGTGTCACAGCTGGGTAGAACTGTTGGTTGTATCCCTCCTTTGGAAGCTTGTATAGCAACTCCTGGCACCATGTAAGTCAATTGTCAAGGAGGAAACATTCAGTTCCAGATCAGGGGTTTCCATGCCCTGTTTCTGAAGTTCATGGTACCTTCATCAATAGGGACTTGACTTCCACCTCTAGGGGTTAATAAAGGGCAGCATTGAGCTCCAGGAGTCCAGCTGAAGAGAGGGAAGAGGGATTCTATGAGCAAGGCGCATCAAGATAATGATGAAGAAACCTATGGAGACAACCAAACCAAACTAGTGGGAACTCATGAAATTTAGATCAATAGCTGTGGAGCCTGCAATGGACTGGACTAGGCCCTCTGCATAGAGAGACAGTTGTGTAGCTTGACCTGCTTAAGGGGCCCCCTGGCAGTAAGGTCATAATCCATCCCTGGTGCATAAGCAGACTTTTTGGAACCCACTACCTATGATGGGATACCTCACACAGCCTGGAGGCAGGAGCCTGCCTCTATTAAATGTACCTCCCCATGGGAGGCTTTACCTTCTTGTAGGAGAGTAGGAGGTGGGTTGGGAGGGGGAGGCTGGAGGGGTAGGAGGAGGGAAGAGAGGGATCTTGATTGGTATGTAAAATGAATAAAAAAATTTCTTAATTAAGAAAGAAAGAAAGAAAGAAAGAAAGAAAGAAAGAAAGAAAGAAAGAAAGAAAGAAAGGAAGGAAGGAAGGAAGGAAGGAAGGAAGGAAGGAAGGAAAGAAGGAAGGAAGGAAGAAGCTATATATATGGGAAGTCTCAGGAATCCCTGGCCAACACTCAGACATTTCATGTCTGGTACTAGAGGTTTTATTGGGTGGTCTTTGGCTCCTGGAGGGAGCACCACCAGACCAGATGAGAAAAGTTCATTAAAACTGTATGTGAATCATATACATTTTAGGTTATTTTAGGTAAAGAGTAATAGTATAACTCCTTGTCACTTTTTCAGACATTCATGTTGCTATTTTATCCTCCCCCTACCTTCCTCTGTATTTATTTCCCCTTTCCCATTCCCCTGATCAGATCACTTGTACCCAGATAGCCTCTCTCCATTGCTCCCCAGCAACACTATTCTGTCAAGAGTCCCATTTTACTTTCCTGATTTCTGCAGTTACTACACGGAATATACTTGCATCAGAGATTTGGATCTAGGGGTCTCCAGTAAGAGAGAACATGGGATGTTTGTCTTTCTGGGTTTTGGTTATCTCACCAAATATGATCTATTCTAGTTCAATCCATTTACCTACAAAGTTCCTAATTTCGTTTTTCTTTACAGTCAAATAGTGTTCCACAGTGTATATGTACCATGTTTTCGTTATCCATTCTTTGGTTGTAGGATATTAAGGTAATTTCCATTTCCTAGGTATTGTGAAAAAAACAGCAGGCAGTATGGCTGAGTGACACCCTTCTGATGCTGATTGGCCTGGGAAAGTAGAAGAAACCACTGACACCATTATGGTGTGCAAATATATGTTCATGTGCTGTGGAGAGGCAGATCTGAAGAGGCAAAGGTGATGAGGAACAGGCTGATGTGGGTGGCCTGCTTGCCACTGAGGCCATGGTGATATCTGTGCAGGGCCTGCTACCAAAGGCCATGTCTTGCACATGGCCTTGCTGCAGACGTAGTCTGTGTGGTCATGGTTTCTGTTACCACCAAAGACAGTAATGATGCCCAGGGTCTGGGGCCATCATGTGTGACCATGTTGGTAACTGAGGGCCATGGCACCAAATGGGCCATCCTTATCTGAGTAGCCTGTACTGCCACCCAGGGACAGGGTGATGTCTGAACCCAAGCTGCAGTGTAGTGCCATGTCTGGGTCTGTGGCCCTGCCACAGTCAGAGTCTGTGTTGATGTCTATGATGTCTATTATCATCAAAGGCTGTGCGGATGCCTGGAGTCTGGGCTACTACCTGGGGCCATGTTGGTGTCTGAGGGCCACCCTTCAGCTGTGGCCATGCAGATCTGAGTGTCCTATGCTGCTACCTGAGGCCATGGTAATATCTGGGCCCGAGCTATTGCCAAGGGTCATGTCTGGGTCTGTGGTCCTACCACAGCCAGGGGTCTGTGTTGATGTCCATGCCTGTGTTGCCACAAAAGGCCACGTGGATGCCCAGGTTCTGGGCTGCCACCTGTGGCCATGTTGTGGTCCGAGGGTCATGCTGCCTCTAGGACCATACAGATCAGGGTGGCCTGCGCTGTTACCTGGGATCATGGTGACATCAGGGCCCAAGCTGCAACAGGTCTGTGACCCTACCATAGCCAGGGTCTGTCTTGAAGGTCTGTCCATGGCTCCTGTAACCACTGAAGGCCATGTGGATGCCCAGAGTCTGGACTACCACCTGGGACCACACGCTACAGTCCAGGGACCATGCTGCTAATAGACCCATGCCAATGTGAGAGGCCTGCACTGGCATCCAGGGCCATGGTGACATCCAGGCCCAAGCTGCTGCTCATAGCCATGTCTGGGTCTGTGGTCCTGCTGTAGCTGAGGTCTATGTTGATGTCCAGTTGCCCGTGTTACTACAGGGTCCCATGCAAACCACGTGTTGAACCATGTGTTAAAGTTCAAGGGCTGTGCTGAGCCGACCCCTCCCCTTGCCAGCACTAGGATAGTGGCCAATGATCCCCACATGGACAGCTGCCCACACACACTCACTTGGGAAATCTGGCCCCACCTCTCAGCTCTGGTGTGGGAGAGCTAGCTCTGTCCCTCATCTAAGGAGGGTGGTTCCAGCAGCTCAGACTGACCAATCCACCTACCACATAGGCACACATCCAGGGCTTTGAGTTGGCACTCCCCAACATCTACCCCATCTCTGACCTGTGGAAGCATGTGAAGGGACTGATGTTGCCTAACCATAGACCATGGTCTCCATGACTTGGGGCAACAGCAGGATATCTGAGAGCAGTTTCAGTGAGGGTCCAGTATTGATGTGTACCAGAAGCCAGAGGCCTTGAACCTGACCAACAACACATTATACAATAAACATTTGCAAGTAAAGCTATTTGGAAAAAAGGGTCTACTACATGATACACCACAGTTCCCAGTGCCACTAGGATGAATGAAGAGGTGCTGGATAGTCAGGAAAGATGGAGGAGCCAATTGGTTTTTGTTTGTTTTGTTCTTTTGGTTTCCTTTTTGTTTTTATTTGTTTTTTGATTAACATTTTTATTTGTTTTTTTATTTCTTTTTAAATTTTTCTTTGGTGGGAGACCATACAAGGGTGAAGGGTGGATACGGAGGGACTGGGAAATGTGTGGGATTGGAGTGTTTAATGTGAAATTCCCAATGAATCAATAAAAAATGTTTAAGAAACAAAATAAAACTGTAGAGCTCCTCCCCTCCCCCAAAAAACTATGTCTAAGCAAGTATTGGTGGAGTGGGATAGTGAATCCTTTGGGCATATGCCAAGGAATGGTATAGGTGGGTCATATGATATCTTTATTTTTAGCTTATTGGGAATTCTCCACACTTATTTCCATACTGGCTGCTCCAGTTTACTGTCCCATCAACAGTTCTCTTTCCCCCTTATCCCCTCCAGATTTGCTGTCATTTCTTCCATTGATTTTTGCCATCCTGACTGGAGTAGATTAAATCTCAAAGTTGTTTTGAATTGCATTTCCTTAATTACTAGGGATTGTGAACACTTTTTGAGATATTTTTAGCAATTCTTCTTCTTCTTCTTCTTCTTCTTCTTCTTCTTCTTCTTCTTCTTCTTCTCCTCCTCCTCCTCCTCCTCCTCCTCCTCCTCCTCCTCCTCCTCCTCCTCCTCCTCCTCTTTCTCCTCCTCCTCTTCCTCCTTTTGAGGATTCTCTTCACAGGTCCTAGGTTCATTTTTCAAATGGATTATTTGTTTTTGTTTTTCCACTTTGTTTTTGAGTTCTTTATATATCCTGGATATTAATCTGCCATCAGATATATATCAGCAAAGATTCTCTCCTATTCTGTGGGCATCCTCTTTTCCTGGTTGATTGTTTCCTTAGCTGTGCCAAAGTATTTTAGTTTCATGAAGAACCACTTGTCAACAGTTGGCCTTAATTCTTGAGCAACTGAAGTCCTCTTTAGGAGGTTCTTTCCTACAGTAACATCGTGGAGAACATTGTCCATGTTTTGTTTTCTTCTGGTACCTTCAGTGTTTCATGTTTCAGATTTAGATATTTGATCCATTTGTAATTAGTTTTTGTGCAAGTTGATAGATACTAGTCTAATTTTATTCTTCTGCATGCAGACATCCGATTTTCCCAACACCATTTGTTAAAGGTGTTTTCTTTTTCCAGAATATGTTTTTGATGTCTTTGTCAAATATTAAATGGCTAAAGTTATGTATTCTCATGGTTGGGTCTTCAATTATGTTCCATGGTCTGCATGTCTTTTGTGTGTGTGTCATTACCACATTGTGTTTATTACTATGGCTCTGCAATATATCTTAAGATCTGGAACAGTAACCCCTCCATCATTGTTCTTTTTGCTCAGAATCGTTTTGTCTACCCAGGGTCTTTTGTGGTTCCATATGGGTTTTAAGATAGCATTGTCTATTTCTACAGAGAATGAGATGAGGATTTTTGACCAGGATTGAGTCTGTAAATAGCTATTGGTAGAATGGTTTTCTTCACAATGCGAATTCTAGCAATCCATGATTCTATGGTTACATTTCTTGACTAGTGTTGAAGTATTCCTGCATTTCAGGGATAAAGCTAATTTGGCCATGATGTATAATCTTTTGGTGTATTAACGTATTCTGTTTGCAACTATTTTATGAGTATTTTGAGTCTGTATTCATCGGGGGTATTGGCCTGTAGTTTTCTTTTTATTGTTTTTGTCAGATTTTGCTCTTAGATGATACGTCTTTGCAGAAGGGGCTTGACAGTGCTCCTTCTGTTTCTTTTTTTCTTTTGAATAGTTTAAGGGAAACTGGCTGTACATCTTTTCTGAATGTCTGGTAGAATTCTGCTATGACTCCATCTCGTCCTGGACATTTTTTTTTAAGCTTGAAGGCCTTTTTTGTTATTTCAGTCTCCTCATTTGTTATATGTCTGTTTAGGTTGTTGAATTCTTCTTGGTTTGATTTTGATAGATTGGATGAATCTAGAAAATGATCCATTTCCTTTAGTTTTTGCCTCATTCATGGTGCAAAGTTTTTAAATGTTCCTTATAATAGTCTGAATTTCTTTGGTGTCTGTTGTAATGCTTCCCTGTTTATTTCTGATTCTGTTAATTTTAACAAATGAAGCTATAATCACTGAAACACAAACTATGACAAAGACATAAACAAAAAAATTAATTAAATTACTGCAATAAGTACACATCTTTCTTTTTTAATGTTTTGTTATTTCTGAGATTAAAACATAATTGCATCATTCTCCTATATGGGTTTTCCATGTGATGATGCCTCAAATGGCCCTTAGCATCAGCTGCTTCTCCCTGTATTCCCTCCCTCCCTCACCTCTGCACTTCTTCCCCTCCCCATTTGTTCCTCCTGTTCCTGCCACACCATCCATCCATAACCATCTATTCTATTTCCTCTTACTAGGAAATACATTACTCTCCCATATTCTCTTACTGGATTCCTGTCCTATGTGGTTATACAGGCTGCAGCTTGATTATCAAAGACTTAACAGCTAGCATCTACATATAAGCAAATATGTACAATATTTGTCTTTCTGGGTATGGGTTACCTGACTCAGGATGATTTTTTTCTAGCTATATTCATTTAAAAATTTCATGGCTTTATTTTTTTAATAGCTGAGCAATGCTCTATCGTGTAAATGTGCCACATTTTCTTTATCCATTCATCTGTTGATGGACAGCGAGGCTGTTTCTAATTTCTGGCTATCATGAATAGAGCAGCAAACATGGTTGAGCAAGTGTCTCTGTAGTAGGATGTAGAGTCCTTTGGGTATATGCCCAAGAATAGTGTAACTGGATCTTGAGGTAGGTCTATTCCCAACTTCCTGAGGAACCACCACACCACTTTTCATAGTGGCTGTACAAGTTTGCACTCCCACCAGCAATGGATGAGTATTCCCCTTACTCCACAACCTTGCCAGCCTGAGCTGTTGTTTTATTGATCTTGGTTATTCTAAATGGTGTAAATTGAAGTCTCAAAGTAGTTTGATTTGTTTTCTTCTAATGAATGAGAATGTTGAACATTCTCTTTCTTATTTCCACCGTTGAGAATTCTGTTTAGATCTGTACCCCATTTTTTTCCTGTGCAGAACCTTGGTTTTTTTTTTTTCAATGAAAGGATGAAAGATGTTGTTAGAGAATTCAAAGGGAGCAATGAAAGGAAGAAGGAAAGACAAGAGTGAGTGATGCTTGTCTTGAGTAATGCTTGAGGGAGAAGAGTGTGATCAAGTTGCCTTAAGTACGTGTAGGAAACCTCTTACTTTTACAATTAATATACACTAACTAAAAACACAGGGACATGGAGATCATGATGGGAAAATATACAGAGACAGCCAGCCAAACTAGTGGAAATGCATGAACTGTGGACAAATAGCTGAGGAGCCCCCATGGTACTAGACTAGGCCCTCTGGATAGGCGAGACAGTTGTTTAGCTTGAACTGTTTAGGGGACCCCCAGGCAGTGGGGTTGGAACCAGTCCCTGGTACATGAGCCAGCTTTTTGGAGCCTAGTGCCTATGGTGGGACACTTTGCTCAGCCTTGGTGCAGGGAGGAGGGGCCTGGACCTGCCTCAACTGAATGTACCAGGCTCTGCTGACTCCCCATAGGAGACCTCGCCTTGGAGGAGGTGGGAATGGGGGGTATACTGGGGGAGAAGGCTGGGGGGGCAGGAGGAGGGAGGAGAGGGTGATCTGTGGTGGGTATGTAAAATGAATAGAAAAATCTCTTAATAATAAAAAAGGATAAAATAAATAAACACACGTGATGACAGTTTTTGCTAAACTATTCTGTAATCCTAACATCATACTACATAATTCTGTAAAAAAAAAAAAAAATACTTGAACCAAAGGACAAAGCAGAGACTGAAGGGCAGCACTTCAAGAAAAAGGGAAGAGTTATGTATTGAGAAATTGATCCATTTCTTTTAGATTTTCCAATTTTGTGGAGTAAAAGTTTTTAAAGTATGTCCTTATGATTCTCTCTGTTTCCTCAGTGTCTGTTCTTAGGTCCTCCTTTCCATTTCTGATTTTGTTAATTTGGATATTTTCTTTCCATCCTTTAGTTACTTGAATAGGGGTTTATTGATCTTGTTAATTTTCTCACAGAACCTACTCTGTTTCATTGATTCTTTGCATGGTTCTCTTTGCTTCTATTTTATTGATTTCAGCCCTCAGTTTGATCATTTCTCGTCATCTACTGCTCTCCAATGAAACTATTTCTTTTTGTTAATGCCAATAATCCTCAAATTATTTCACAAAATAGAAATAGAAAGAACATTGCCCAATTCTTTTTATGAGCTCATAGTTACCCAAACCAAGGAAAGAAGAACAGACCAATTACCCTGAAGAACATAGATGAAAAAATACTCAATAAAATACTTGCAAAGCAAATTAAAGGACACATCAAAAAGATCACACACCATAATGAAGTAGGCTTCATCCTAGAGGTGCAGGGATAGTTCAATATGTGAAAATCACTAAACACAAACCACCATATAAACAAACTGAAAGAAAACACACATGATCATCTCATTAAATGCAGAAAGGGCCTCGACAGAATCCAACACCCCTTCATGATAAAAGTCCTGAAGAGATGAGGGATACAAGGGACATATGTAAACATAATAAATACAGTGTACAACAATTGTAGCTAGAGTTTTCCTGCCTGGCCCACAGTCAGGACAAATCTCTCTCACCCGCCAGTCCCACAGCCACTCAGATCCAACCAAGTAAACACACAGAGACTTATATTGCTTACAAACTGTATGGCTGTGGCAGGCTTCTTGCTAACTGTTCTTATATCTTAAATTAACACATTTCTATTAATCTATAAGTTGCCATGTGGCTTGTGGCTTACCGGTATCTTAACATCTTCTCATGGCGGCAGCTGGCAGCGTCTCTCTGACTCAGCCTTCCACTTCCCAGAATTCTCCTCTCTCCTTGTCCCACCTATACTTCCTGCCTGGCTACTGGCCAATCAGTGTTTTGTTTATTAACCAATCAGAGCAACACATTTAACATACAGAACATCCCACAGCAAACAATCTCATAGCCAACATCAAATTAAGTAGAGAAATCAAACCAATTTTACTAAAATCAGAACAAGAAAAAGCTGTCCACTCTCCCCATACCTGTTCAGTATAGATAGTACTTGAAGTCTTAGCTATATCAATAAAACAACTGAGAAGATCAAGGGGATACAAATTGGAAAGAAAGAAGTCAAAGTATCTTTATTTGAAGATGATATGATAGTATACATAAGTCACCCTAAATACTCCATCTGGGAACTCTTATAGCTGAAAAACTCTTTCAACAAAATAGCTGGACACAAAATTAACTCACAAAAATCAATAGCTCTCTTATATACAAATGCCAATTGGACTGAGAAAGAAATCAGAGAAACAACACATTTCACAATAGCCTCAAATAATATAAAATGCCTTAGAGTAACTCTATCCAAGCAAATGAAAGACTTGTAAATTGAAGAATATATCAGAAAATGGAAATATCCCTGATGATCACAGATCAGGAGGATTAACATAGTAAAAATGCCCATTCTACCAAAAAAAAAAATCTACAGAGTCAATATGATCACTATCAAAATTTTTCAAAGATCTTGGAAGGATAAATTTCAGCTTTATATGGACAAAAAGTCTCACTGGGTATATTAAGCAAATTAAGGGTATGTCCTAAGCCCAGAAGTAGATGGCCAACACAAACTGAACTTAGTGGTACTCGTGTAGATTGGTTTTGTCCATATTGCTGTTGGACATTTTTTTTTGTCTTACTAATATTTGGTTTACTAGCATGGTTTCTAGTTTTGTGTTTCTATGGGTTGTGTGTGTGTGTGTGTGTGTGTGTGTGTGTGTGTGTGTGTGTGTTTCTTGTGCTTTTTCTTTGTTTTTGTTTGTTTAATCGTTTGTGTGGTTCTTGGTTTTTTGTTTGCTTGTTTTGTTTTTGTTTGCCTTTTTTTCTAGAGAGAGAGAAAGATAGCATGTAGCTTGGTGAGTTGGAAGATAGGAAGAATATAGAGGAGTTGAGGGGAGGGGAGTTGTGATCAAAATATACTATGAAGATAATTTATTTTCAATAGGAGAACAATAATTTTTTTAATTTAAAAAGGGAAGAAAAGAGGGCATTTCATATCTCCATGAGTGAATGGATCTCCTAGGTGTCTTACTCCAAAGTGCTCACCTCTCTTTTTGCACATTCTCTTCTGCTTTTCTGGGGGAGGAAGAATAAGATCATTCACCCAATAAACATATACTGGTCTTCCATTGCTTTCCTAAGCAGTGCGATGTAGTTTTGACATAAGGACATCTGCCAGAAATGAAGGGGCTGAAAGTCACCACAGCAATCATGATAATCACAGATTAGGATTCTTGATGCCAACTTTGAATCTTACATTGTTGAAAGAGGACAAATCAACAAAGACATTAAATGAACTCATGCCTTGAAATAAGATTCCTTCTGCTGTTGGGAAAAAAGGAATAACCAGTAACCTGTGCTTGAAGACCTGTGTGTACCTCTATCAAGGGGAAGGAAACCTAGAGAGCAACTCTGATGCAAGACCAGAGAAAAACTGATGAGTGTCTCAGATCAAGGATAAATGTTCCCAAGATTAATGCCTTGAAACTCATAGAACTCAATCCTAAACAAAAAAAAAAGGGAAAGCATCTTTAAAAAACAAAAAATAATTGGTGCTCCTGGGCAAAGACTGATTCCTGCTGTGACTACTACTCAGATGCCTATGAATGAGGTCTCATCTCACCTACAGCTCTTCTTTCTCTCTTAACTCTGTCCTCAATGCCAATCACTTGCACCAATCGTTAGAGAGAGCAATCATAGGACCAACATGGGAGGCCTCTGATAAACTTCCACTTATGTACTTCATAGGTGTTCTGAGCAGGATTAAATATTAATTAGATCTTATGTCATCCCACAGCAATATGGGAATAAAGTGATAATATTTTACTCTACTGTAAATAAAGGCAGGTGGCACAAAGTGTCTCCCGAGAATTCAGGCCCCAGTGGATGCAAGAGCAGCACAAAACAGCCTCCTGCAACTCTTCTTCTGGATGTGATGAATTTGAAGGAACAGAGCTCATTCCCAGAGGCTCTATTTATAAACCCTGTATGTTCCAGTAAACATTCAGATCTCTTCATTCTACTCTCTCACTCTTGACTGCTAGTATAGAGGAGAACTTCTTTCCTCTCTAGGAAAACTAGACACTGCCCAAGAAACTCTGGCTTTGGATTCCTTCTAGTCAATAATGGGAGATGATGTTAATGCTTAGAGAAGACATTGAGCAAAAGAGCTAGAAACGTGACCATCTCAACAAGGCTTTCTTTTGCTTTGTTTCAGCTACCTGTTCCACAGTCAATAATCTGTTGCTGTGTCAGGCCCCAGACAGAGTGTGTCTGTATACATCAGCTTATTCAGAGCCCTCAACCCTTCTGTAAGAGTGTTATTTTTGCAGCTGAAGACACTAGAAAGTAGTGTCTGTATTTGAATAAATAGAGCATCTGCTATTAGTAAAAAAATGGATTATAATTCAAATGATAGGCTTCTTACTCCAAATCAATTGCTTTCCTCCAATGCCTTAACTTCCCACAACCTCTCAAATCTCCATGGGAAAGTTGTTTTGCAAATGGAGCAGGTATGGCAATTTCCTCTCCTATCAAATGAAATGGATATGCTGGGGAGATAAATCCAATGATGGTTTCACAGGATTGTGACTTCTTGGATTCACCTTGAAACAAAAAGACATTATCAGAAAAATGGAAGCTTCTGTCCCCCTACATGTCATGGCCCAGGATCTGACTAATTGAAGTGCTCTATCTCAACTTTCCTAAGATAGAATTGGGGTGATGGTGCTGAAGTGTTTTGCTTTCAATGTTAATTAACCAGATTATTCATCCTCTACATATGAACACTGAAGCCATTGTAGCCATCCATATCACAGTCCCTTCTTCAGCCAACTCTGAATAATCTGCTTGCTGTTTGCACAGGTCAAGAATAGCCTGTGTTGGGAAAACCACATTGCTGCTCTCTGAACATAGAAGCTGAGTAGTAAAAGGTGAGTAACAACACACTCCTGTTAGGAATATCTCCCAGCATGTGCCAGTTAGCTTTGCCCAGGCATAAAATGTTGCTGGCCCACACAGACTGTTCTTGTTTTCAAAACTGAAGGAATCCAGTGTTATCTAACTCAAGCATCGTATAGGAAAGATATGTAGGACATCAGTATGTAAGCATGTGTGCTCATGTATGTGTGTAAACATAAAGACAAGCTAATCCTAATGGCTCAAGGTTGGCCCAGAATGGGTGTGGTCACACAGCAGAACAGAATAGTTTCAGCTGGAAGCCCCTCCTTTTCTAACAAGAGAAGCATCCTTTATTGTAAGCCAATTTGTTAGTTCTCTCCCTTTTTCCTGTAACTGTTAAGAGAAAGAGCCCATGAACCACATCTGGCCTCCTGCTGCTTTGACTATGGGTCAAGATGGGTCCAAGATGAGCATTTGTTTTTGAATATTATTAAGTTTTATAATGGATGGAAGAATATGGCTTTGTAACACATAAAAACTGCATGAAACTCAATTCTCACTAGACTTAATGTTTTACTGGAGTATGGCCACATGCATTCTTCTAAAGCTTGCTGTAGCCTGTTTTGGCCTTACTTGACCAGAGCTGTGTGGCTTTGACAGAAATTATGTGACCCACAAGCATAAACTATCTAACAAAATATTTGCCAACCCCTACTAGAAAACATTACAGAGGTAGGGAGGTGGGATCTCTTTCTACTGAAATGTGACCAGGATGTATGTGGTCCCAAAATGCACACTCTACATTGGGATGAGGAAAGCTCATCAGATAACGTACAGTGTTACTCTCTTCTGGCCAGTGTTATATCCAATAATCCTTGTTTTATATTTGTCTATGGAGTGTATATGATTTCCCCACGTACCAAAAAAAAGGAGAAAGATGGAGAGAGGGACAGAGAGAGGAAAAGATAGTCAGAGATGTTAAGGGAATCAAATCAAAATCCACAGCTTGGAAATTTATTCCAAGTATGTTGGGAAGCTAACTGACACCTATACATGAGGGCATTCCCATAGTCAATCTGATTTCAATTTTTTAAAAGCCAATATGGATGTAACATGAATAATAATTACAGATGGCAAGATATTTTACACCAGGAGATACAAGGATTTCACTTCTCAAAAAAATTGGAAGGAAATCTTATTTTGTGCGAATATATCTACGTATACTTGATTACACACGTGTGTAAGATCTTGAACAAAAATGTAAACATATTTGAAAATTAGGTTAGAATTTAACTTACTAGAATAGAGAGAAGTAGGAAGATGATGATGAAGAGGAGGAGGAGTACTTGTCAATTATGACAAATAGTTTCCTCTTGCCAACAGCAGACAGTGTAGGGAAGCAAAGAATGGGAGAGAATAATCACTTTAGGTCAATATATGTCTAGAGTAGCTAATACATATATATAATTTCTCATGATGATTAACTATAAATCTGAATCTTCAGCTGGCTTTATCCATTTGATAATTTCTGGTGCTTTTACAGCTCACAGACAGATGAAAACCCTCAGCAGACCCAGCAACTCCAGCACCATCACTGGCTTTATACTCCTGGGATTCCCCTGCTCCAGGGAAGAGCAGATCCTCCTCTTTGTACTCTTCTTCATTGTCTACCTCCTCACACTCATGGGCAATGCTTCCATCATCTGTGCTGTACACTGGGATCAGAAACTGCACACCCCCATGTACCTCCTGCTGGCCAACTTCTCCTTTCTGGAGATCTGGTATGTCACCTCCACAGTTCCCAACATGTTGGCCAACTTCCTCTCTGACACCAAGGTCATCTCCTTCTCTGGGTGCTTCCTGCAGTTCTATTTCTTCTTCTCCTTGGGGTCTACAGAATGCTTCTTCCTGGCAGTCATGGCCTTTGACCGCTACCTTGCCATCTGCAGGCCTCTACACTATCCTGCTCTTATGACTGGGCGCCTCTGTAACATCCTTGTGATCAGTTGCTGGGTGCTTGGTTTCCTCTGGTTCCCCATCCCCATCATCATCATCTCCCAGATGTCCTTCTGTGGATCCAGGATTATAGACCATTTCCTATGTGACCCAGGCCCTCTGTTAGCACTGACTTGCAAAAAAGTTCCCTTAATAGAGCTGATCTTGTCCATCTTAAGTCCTCTGCCTCTCATTATTCCTTTTCTCTTTATCATGGGGTCATATGCTCTGGTCCTAATAGCTGTATTGAAGGTTCCTTCAGCTTCTGGGAAAAGAAAAGCTTTTTCGACCTGTGGGTCTCATTTGGCTGTGGTTGCATTATTCTATGGCTCAGTACTTGTCATGTATGGGAGCCCAACATCTGAGCATGAAGCGGGAATGCAGAAGCTTGTGACTCTGTTTTATTCCGTCTTGACCCCACTTCTTAATCCTGTGATATACAGTCTTAGGAACAAACATATGAAGACAGCCCTGAAAGCAATTCTGGGAGAGATTAAAAATTGGTTGTCAAAAAAGATCTTGGGCAATTAAATTTATATTTAATTTATTTTCATTTTTTAACTGATTTAAGTAATTAATAAAAATCTGAAGCATTTAGGAGAATGGCTATACTGCTTTTATTTCTTGGTTCTTGAACATCTGTCCTGCTGATTGTCATGGTTCAGTTATATTAATTTAATGTTAATCATATTTTAAAAGTTAAGACAATAGATATAGGAGGAGATCAATATAAATTTTCCTCCAGCACATAGATAAAGGCAGATTATTTTGTTCCTATTTAAGTGTTATTTTGGGTGATTTAAAATTCCTGGTAGTTGGTAAGGTTTTCAGTGCCAGGTACTATTTCCCTCTTCTTGAAGTAGACTTAAATCCAATTGAAGAGATGTTAATTACTACCAAGATATGGGTGCTACTGCTGCACCCTTGGGATTATTGTTCAATGCTGGCCTTAAGTGCACAGCTTCCAAAAGCAACTTTAAATATTAATAACCTCAACTCCCCACTTAAAAGACACAAGCTAGCCAAATAGAAAAATCCATCTCTCTATCGTCTAAAAGAAGCTCTTCATACCTTTAAGGATAGAAATGACCTTAAACTCAAAGTACAGAAAAGTACTGCAAACAAATAAGCCCAGGAAGCAAGCAGGTATTGTTATCCTAACTTTTGACAAAATAGACATTGAACTAAAATGAATCCAAGGAGATAAAGAAGGACGCTTCATTCTAAAGAAGGGAACAACCAACAAAGAATAAATTACAATCCTAAACATACACACAGCAAACATTCACAGCAATGTCATGAAACGTGTACTACTGAAATTAAAGACACAGATTAACTACAACTTAATAATACTAGGTGACTCTGCTAGCCTGCTTTTTCCAATAGACATAGCATCTAATCTAAAAGTCAACAGAGAAATGTCAGAATTAAATGAAGAGATACAAATAGCCAATAAATTCAAGAAAAAAAGTTAAGCATCTTCAGCCACTAAATCAAGTCAAAAAATAAATCAAAACTGCATCATGGGCTGATTAGATGGCTCAACAAATAAAGACACTTGCTGCAAGCCTGAATATCTAACCTATATAAAAAGAGAACCAACCCCCTCCAGACCTGCATAAAAGGAGAACCAACCCCCAAAGGTTTTCCTCTGACCTCCACACAGACATTTGGACACACATACAAATAGATAGATAGATAGATAGATAGATAGATAGATAGATAGATAGATAGATAGATAGATAGATAGAGAGATGGATGGATGGATGGATGGATGGATGGATGGATGGATGGATGGATGGATGGATGGATGGGTGGGTGGGTAGACAGACAGATAGACAGACAGACAGACAGACAGACAGACAGACAGACAGACAGACAGACAGATAGATAGATAGATAGATAGATAGATAGATAGATAGATAGACAGATAAATGTAAAACACAAATTTTAATTAGCCAGGCACAATAGCACAAACCTTTAAACTCAGAATTCTGTGACTTCAAAGTCCACCTAGTCTACATAGTACATTCCAGATCAGGTCGATCAGGGATATGTAGTGAGATCCTGTTTCAAAAAAAAAAAAAGAAGGCTTTTAATCAAGAAAAAATATTGGCTGGGTGGTGGTGGCGCACACCTTTAATCCCAGCACTCGGGAGGCAGAGCCAGGCGGATCTCTGTGAGTTCGAGGCCAGCCTGGGCTACCAAGTGAGTTCCAGGAAAGGCGCAAAGCTATACAGAGAAACCTTGTCTCGAAAAACCAAAAAAAAAAGAAAAGAAAAAAAAGAAAAAGAAAAAAGAAAAAAGAAAAAATATTGGTTGGCAATATTGCAGAAAAAAGGGAACCTTTGCACACTTAGGATATGAATGTAAATTAATCCACTCGCTGTGGAGCTAGGTATGGAGCTTCCTCAAAGTATGACGCAGCTATGCCACTTCTGTCTATCTGAAGGAATCAGTTGGCATTGCTACAGGGATGCTGACATAGACATGTTCATGGCAGTATGATGTACAACAGCCAAATCCCTGGTGCTCATCAATATACAAATGGAAAAGGAACCAAGAAATATGTACACTAAAGCATCATTACTGTCATAAAGGAAAACAAATCATATCATTTGTAGGACAGTGGATTAGGTTAGAAGTCATTGTGTTGAGTAAATTAAAACAGACTCAGAAAAACAACTGTTGCATGTTTTCTCTCCTGTGCAGAATCTTTTCTTTTGTTGAAAGTGGATTTTTTCATGAAATATACTCTTATTACTGTTTCACCTTCCTCCAACTCCTCTAAGATTGTTCCCATCACTCCATCCATCAGAATGCATACCTATTCTGTCTCATGTTAGAAAATAAACAAGCACACAAATAATAAGATAAAACAAAAACAAACAAACAATCATAAGACAAAACAAACAGAGGAAAAAGGGCCAAAAAAAGCACAAAGAAGAGCATATAGATGCAAAGAAACAGAGAAACATGTGTTCTTACACACAAGAATCCCCTAAAATACAAAACCAAAAGCCATAATATATGTGCAAATGACCTATAAGGAGGAAAATGCCCTGGCAAAACATTATGAGACAAAGAAACTTCAAAGATGCCATTGAGTTCTGTGTTGTGTTGTGCATCTACTGCTGGGCATGGAGCTTGGCATTAACATGGTTTGTATCCACAGTGAGACTGCTTTGGATAAAACTAATTTTTTCATCTGCAAGTGATTATCAATTGGAGACAGATTCTAGGTTAGGGATGTGGGCTTGTGTCCACTTCCCCTGGCAGTGCTGGGACCCCATCTGGCACAAACTTGTGCCAATCCTATGAGTGGTACCAGTCTCTGTGAGTTCATATGTGTGTCAGTCCTACTATGTTTAGAGGGCCTTGTTTCCTTGGTGTCCTCCATCCCCTCTGATTCATACGTTCTTCCTGCCTCCTCTTCCACAGAGGTCCCTGAGCCATGAGGGGAGAGAGTTGATGAAGACATCTGGTTTAGGGCTGTGTTCCAAGGTCTTTTATCTGCTGCACATTGTCCACTTGTGGGTCTCTGTATTTGTTCCCTCTACTGTAGGAGGAAGCTTCTTTGACAATTGCTGAGCAAAAACTGATCTATAAATATGGCAGAACGGCATTAAGAGTCATCTCCTGGCTACTTTCCCTTACCAGAACAGTAGTATTTGGTTTTTCCCTAGTCCTTAGCCTATCTGGTCTCAGGTTCTTGCCATTCGAGTTTGTCAGAAATGTATTCCATCTGATTGACTGGGCCTTAAATCCAACCAGATACTGGTTGGTTACACCCACAAGATTTGTGCCACTATTGCAGCAGAGCATCTTGCAGTAGGTCATCATTATAGATTAATGACTTAGTAACTGAGTTGGTGTTTACCTTTCTCCTTTGTTAGTGTTCAGAGTACCTTCCAATACTATAAACATGAGTCTAAATGGGTGAAGGCTCTAGGTAGGCACCCGCTTGACTTCTCCATGTTCAATGAGTTGTAAAGGTGTTGTCTTCAGCAAAAGGGCCTTACCGTTAGTTTGTGAGAAACAACCAAGAGTCTTGATAACAGCATGGGTTGTTTGGAGATACTCAAGGGGCCCATTTGACCAACAATTCAATGATATGTAACCCATTCCTGGAACTGGAATCTAAATTTGGTCATGAGAGATATCCACTTGGGGCTCTGTCTTCCCAATTATTTGGCAATTTCATTTTAATGGACTTCATACATGTATATATTTTAGGAAGCCTCTCCTATATGGGTTTTTCATGTGATGATGCCTCAAATGGCCCTTAGCATCAGCTGCTTCTCCCTGTATTCCCTCCCTCCCTCACCTCTGCACTTCTTCCCCTCCCCATTTGTTCCTCCTGTTCCTGCCACACCATCCATCCATAACCATCTATTCTATTTCCTCTTACTAGGGAAGTACATTACTCTCCCCTTTCTCTTATTGTATTCCTGTCCTATGTGGTTATACAGGCTGCAGCTTGATTATCAAAGACTTAACAGCTAGCATCTACATATAAGCAAATATGTACAATATTTGTCTTTCTGGGTATGGGTTACCTAACTCAGGATGATTTTTTTCTAACTATATCCATTTAAAAATTTCATGGCTTTATTTTTTTAATAGCTGAGCAATGCTCTATCGTGTAAATGTACCACATTTTCTTTATCCATTCGTCTGTTGATGGACAACAAGGCTGTTTCTAATTTCTGGCTATCATGAATAGAGCAGCAGCAAACATGGTTGAGCAAGTGTCTCTGTAGTAGGATGTAGAGTCCTTTGGGTATATGCCCAAGAGTAGTATAACTGGATCTTGAGGTAGGTCTATTCCCAACTTCCTGAGGAACCACCACACCACTTTCCATAGTGGCTGTACAAGTTTGCACTCCCACCAGCAATTGGATGAGTGTTCCCCTTACTCCACAACCTTGCCAGCCTGAGCTGTTGTTTGTTTTATTGATCTTGGTTATTCTGAATGGTGTAAGATGAAGTCTCAAAGTAGTTTGATTTGTTTTTTCCTAATGACTGAGAATGTTGAACATTCTCTTTCATATTTCCACCTTTGAGAATTCCCTGTTTAGATCTGTTCCCCATTTTTTCCTGTGCAGAACCTTGTTTTTTCAATGAAAGGATGAAAGATGTTGTTAGAGAATTCAAAGGGAGCAATGAAAGGAAGAAGGAAAGACAAGAGTGAGTGATGCTTGAGGGAGAAGAGTGTGATCAAGTTGCCTTAAGTACTTGTATGAATCCTCTTACTTTTACAATTAATATACACTGATTAAAAACAGATGGTAACAGTTTTGTGAACTGTTCTGTAATCCTAACATCACGTTGGACAATTCTGCAAGAAAATACTTGAGCCAAAGGGCAAAGCAGGGGCTGAAGTTTGGCACTTCGAGTAAAAAGAGAAGAAAGGATTTTATACTCTTCTTCCTGTCCTGCATTACAATGTAGCCTATCTAACCCCCAGCCCTGTAGCAGCCTGCATGCAGGTACCCCTCCTCCTACCATATCTCCATCCCCTGGGAACACCACTGATCCTTGGCACATACCCGGCTTTCCTCCTTCAGGAGGACCCTCTCAGCCTTCCCTTCTAACCCATTCCCAACTCTTTGTATTAACCACCAACATATAGAAACACTCTCTGCATGGGACCCTTAGTGGCTACACCAGGCTGAGACTCAGGTAATACATACTATCCTACCTGTCTTCCATTATGATCTCACCTGTCTCATCCTCATCTCTATAACAACCTGCTTGCAGGTACCCCCCACCCACCTCAACTCCATTACCTGGAGACTCCAACTCTTAGCACAGACCAAAGATGCCCCTCGCCTTTTCATCCCTATCTCTATTTGCAGTGGCCCTTCCTCCCACCACACTTCCAACTCCCTGTAGACCCCTCCTCTGGTGTGGCCAGCATCCCCTTAGCTCTTTCCCACAGCCCCCCTCAGCCTGTTATCCCACCCATCTTAATTCTTCTTTGCTCCTCATCAACCTGCAGAAATATTCACTACCAGGTAACTCACAGCCACCACACTTTCTTAAGGTCCAGAAAGGGCAACAGAAACCAAGGTACCAAAGAAACCTCCCAAGACAAGACCAGATATCACCTAGAATCATCCAAACCATCCTAACTTCAGATACTTAGACATCAACTTAAAAACATTAACAGTCAAAACAACGTTTCCACCAGAGCTCAGTAACGCTACTAGAGTAGGCCTTGAGAAATGTAATATAGCTGAAGCATAAAGGACTTCAAAATTAGCAATTATGAATATGCTCAAGGACTTTTAAAAGGATGTGAATGAATTCCTCAGTGAAGTCTATGAAAACACAAATAATAATGGAATAAAATAACGGAAACACTTCATTACATGAAAATAGAATTTAGCAAAGAAATCAAATCACTAAGAAAATGCAAGCAAATAAAATTGGAAATAAAAGATTTACAAAGTCAAACAAACACCTCAGAGGTAAGCCTCACTAACGTGACACAAGACATGGAAGAGAGAATTTCAAGCACTGAAGACAAAGTCAAAGTAATGGATATCTCAGTCAACAAAACTGCTAAATCAAAAAAAAAATCTCAGGCACAAAACATCCAGTAAATCTGGCACACTATGAAAAGACCAAATTTCCAAATAATAGGGACAAAGGAAGGGAACAAGCCAAGGACAAAGACACAGAAAACATTTTCAACAAAGTCATCCCCCCAACCTAAGAAGGAGGTACCTATTAAGGTAAAGGAAGCACACAGAACATCAAACAGACAGGGTCAGAAACGAAAATCACAACTGAATGTACAGAACAAAAAAAGGATATTAAAAACTACAAGGGAAAAGACCAAGTAACATATAAAGGCAGGCTCATTGAAATAACACCTGACTTCTCAATGGAGACTCTGAAAGCCAGAAGGGCCTGGAAAGATGTTCTACTAACTATAAGAAGCAACAGATGGAAGCCCAGACAAGTACACCCAGCAAAACTATCCATCACAATAGACAGAAAAAGAAAAACTTTCCACAATAAAACCAAATTTAAGCAGTATCTATCAATCCAGCTCTACAGAAGAGAAGCTTAAATCTATTCACTATATCCAAGAAAACTCAAAAAATAAATAATCCAAGACCAGTAATTTAAGAGAGAGGAAAAAACTACACAATAACAAGATAATAGGAATCAATAAACTCTATTCATTGTTAACTCTCACTATTCATGGTCTCAATTCCCATCCCCAAAAAGAAAAAAAGACTAATGGATTGGGTTAGAAAATGAGATTCATCAACCAGCTGCAAAACAAAAAAAAAAAAAAAAAAAAAAAAAAAAAAAAAAAAAAAAAAAAAAAGAAAAAACACTTTACCATCAAGGACACATGACCTAAGGATAAGAGGATGAAAAATTATATTCCAGGAAGATATAACCTACAGAAGCAAGTGTATCCATTTTAATAACATATATTCATCAAAGGAATAACTCCACCAGTGGTTATTTCAGTCCTAAACATTTATGTTCCAAACATAAGGGCACCCGAATTCATAAAAGAATCACTACTACAGTTAATGACATATTTGATCCTTACACAGTGATGACGGTGACTTCAATACCCTACACTCCCCAAGAGACAGGTCATCCAGATAAAAACTAAACATAGAAATGCTGGTCCTAAATGATATCATAAACCAAAGGGATCTAAAAGATATTTACAGACTATTTCACCTGAAGAATATACCATCTTCTCAGCAGCTCATAAAACTTTCTCCAAAACTGAGCACATACTTGGACACAAAGCAAGGCTCAACAGGTACAGGAAAACTGACATGACAGCCTGCATCCTCTCCGACCACTGTGGACTAAAGCTGGATACCAAGAACCAAGGGAACAACAGAAACCTTACAAACTCACAGAGACTGAAAAACACTACTGACTGAAAAGTGGAGCAAGAAGAAAATTACAATCTTTTTAGAGCTAACTGAAAATGAAAACATGACTGCTGCCGGGGAAGCAGGAAGGCTGAGAACAGGTCTCCCCTCTCCTTCTGCTCCTCCAGTCCCAACGCCCCAGTCTCATCCTCCTCTCTGCAACAGAACACTGCTGCAGACTCCCTTCCCCTTCTGCACACATCTCCTGTGGATCCCACAGGCCTTCCCCTCCTAGCCTCTCTCCTGCCGCTTGTTGCTCTATCCCAGCCCCCAACTCCAGCAGGCACTCCCTGCCAACACACCGGCCACTCCTGCCAGGGAAACAGGAAGACTGTCTATAGATCTTCCCCACTCCTTCTCTTCCTCTAGATCCAATCCCCCAGTCTCATCCCCAGCACTACAGCAGTCCTTCTGAGATGACCTCTCTTCACTGTGTCTAAGTGGCGATAAAATAAGATCCTGGTTTAACACTCTGCTCTCCTCCCTACTGTGAATACCTTCATACCCCTAGCCTATCCCCATTCCTAAGAGTCAGTTCCAAATACCCAGAAACACATTTTACCTGGAACCCCCAGTGGCCATAACAATCAGGTCCAAAGAAAACTTGCTACCAGGCAACATACAGCCATCACACTCCCCGAAAATCCAGAGAGAAAACAGAAATCAAGGAATAAAACACCCACCCAACAAAGACAAATCTAGACATCAGCACCTAGACATATGATCACGGTAATCCCAAACACCTAGATGCCAGTGTAAAAACACAATCAATAACAGCCAGGGCAGTGAGTCTCCACTAGAGCACATCTATTCTACCACAACAGGCCTTGAATATTCGAACACAGCTGAAGCACAAGGAAAAGCTTTAAAACCACCTGTACGAAGATGATAGAGGTCCTTAAAGAGGAAATGAATAAATCCCTTAAAGAAATCCAGGAAAACACAGTGTGAGGAAGTGAGTTAATCCCTTAATGAAACCCAAGAAAAGACAAACAATGGAAGAAAATGAACAAAGCTGTTCAAGACCTGAAAATGGAAAAAGAATCAATACAGGAAACCCAAACTTAGGGAATTCTGGAAATGAAAATTTAGGAACTTGTATAGAAGCTACAGAGGAAAGCTTCACCAATGAGTACAAGAGGTGAAAAGAGACTCTCAGGCATTGAAGATATGATAGAAGAAATGATTTAAAAATGTTAAATCTAAAAAAAATCCTCACAGAAAACAGCAAGGAAATCTGGGACACCATGAAAAGATCAAACCTAAGAGTAATAGAAACAAAGGAAGGAAAAGAATCACAGGTCAAAGACCCAGACAATATTTTCAACAACAACAACTAAAATAGAAGAAAATTTTCCTGACCTAAAGGAGGAAATGCCTATAAAGGTACAAGAAGCATAAAGAACACCAAACAGATTGGACCAGAATAGAAACTCCCCCTCACCACATAATAATCAAAACACTCAATGTGCAGAATAAAGAAAGACTATTAAAAAACTGCCAGGGGAAAAGAGCAAGTGACCTATCAAGGCAGACCTATTAGAATTACAGCTTACTTCTCAGTGGAGACTATAAATGCCAGAAGGGCATGAGCAGATTGCTGCAGATTCTATAAGAGACCAGCCCAGACTACTATACCCAGCAATCACCATAGATGGAGAAAACAAAGTAGTCTACAGAAGTCTGGGCTCATGGCCCTGATGTAGCCATGGTCTGTGTTGATGTCCAAGGCTCCTGACACCACCAAAGTCAGAGAGGATAGGGCTGTAGAAAGTTGACCCTGCCCCCTCATTGGCTACAACACTAGGAAAAACTGGTCCTGGCCCTCACCCGCTGAAACAATAAGGAGAAAGGGTCCTACACCTCACCTGGGCAGCAGAATAGCATTGACCCTCTTCTCAGGGGCATGGTATGTTGGTCTTGAGGGTATGAGGATGGGAGAGCAGGTTGCACCCCTCTCATCCGCCGGGTAGTGGTGTGGGTAAGAGAAAGATGCCCTCTTCCCCTCACTCCTCTCAACACCTGAAGCAGGAGGGGGACCTAACCCAACCCCTCACCAGATGCAGCACTAGGGAGAACAGGCCCTGCACCTCACCTGGGCAGCACAGTAGAGTTGACCCTGTAGATGGGCACAGGTGAGCCAGCCCTGAGGGTGTGAGAGGGGCACAGCTGGTACCACCTCACTTGTCTGTGGTCTAGTGGTGGGGGTGAGGGAAAGATGCCCTCCCTCCTTGCCCCTACCATCACCAGATAGTGAAAGAGCTGACCCTCCCCATTCTCAGCTGCAACACTCAGGAGAGCAGGCCCTGTGCCTCATCTGGGCAGCACAGCAGAACATGAGTATGGAAGATCTGGCCCTGCCCCTCATCTGCCATGTGGTGGCACGGACAGGGAAGATATGCTCCTCCACCTCTCTATACCAGTGGCAGGTGGGAGAGCTAGCCCTGAGGTCATAAGAGCGAGAAAGCTGTCCCTTCCCCTCACAAACTGCAGCACTTGGGAAAGTCCCCCATACACCTCATCTGGGTAACATAGTAGAGCTGGCCCTGAAGTTGTAGATGTAGGAGAGTCAACCCTGAGGGAATGAAAGCAGGAGAACTGGTCCTGCCCCTTGCTCATTGCTGCAAGGGATGAACTGGCCAAGACAATGCTGGAGAGCTCACCCTGGTGGTGAAGACAAGGGAGAGCTGGCAGGCTGACCAACCCTACAACTACCCTGGTCCAGGACCACCCCAACATTCACCCCATCTATGATCTGCTGGAGCACATGAAGGGGCCAGTCCTGCAGATCCAAAGCTGCAAGACTTCCGTGACACAGGGTAACAGCAGGATAACCAAGAGGATTCCCAGTGAGGGCCCAGCATCAATAGTGTAGCAGAAACCAGAGGCCTCAAACCAGACCAATGACTCTTTGCAATGAACACTTGCAAGTAAAGATGTATGAATAAAAGGGTTTACTTCATGACTCACTACATCACCCTATAATTTCCATGATGAGACGAGATTTTTCTTTTTTTCCTGTTTTTCTCTTAAATTTTATTTTTTTATTTTTGGGGATGAGGTTGCAAAGGCAGAGGGTGGATATGAAGGAACAGGAAATGAATGGGCTCGAGATGCATTATGTGAAAGACACAAAGAATAAATAAAAAGGAAGTTTAATAAAATAAAAGATAATAAGAATCTATTTTCAATTTTAAAAATTCTGATGTTAAATGTCACAGATTTAGAAAAAAAAAAATCCAGTAATTCATATGGAACCACAAAAGACCATGAAAAATAGCCAAAGCAATCCTAAGAAGTAATAACACAGCTGGAAGGATCATAACACATGAATTCAAACTATACTACAGAGCTATAGTGATAAAAACAGCCTGGCATAAAAACAGACGGGTAGACCAATGTAATAAAATAGAGGTTGTGGGAATAAACCAACAAAGCTATGCCTATCTAATTCCTTACAAAGAGGACAAAAACAGTTAGTGGGGAAAAAATAGCCTATTTAACAAATAGCCTATTCAATGGTGCTGGCAAAATAGCATACCCAATCTGTAGAATGAAATTAGAGTCACACCTTTCACCTTATACAAAAACCAATCCACATGTATCAAAGACTTTCAGACCTGAACATTCAAACTTCTAGATGAAAATACAAAGAAGAATCTTCAAGACACTGGGGTAGGCGAGGACTTTCTTATCCGAAGAACATCGCTAGCACAAAGACCAGCACCAAGTGTCAACAGATGGGACTACATGAGATGAAAAGGTTCGTGTGCAACAAAGGAAGCCGTCAGGAGAACACAGGTGAAAATCTTTACCGAGTACACTTTAAACAAGGGACAAATACCAGAACTTACAAAGAACTACATAAATTCAATACCAAGGAAATAGAACTGACAATCCAACCATTGAGCCAAAGAATGGAGTAGACAGATCTCAAAAAAAGGGAGGGGGGGCAATAATATTTTTTAAAGTATTAAAAATCCCTAGTCATCAGGAAAATGCAAATTAAAACCACTTTTAGATACTGCCCCACCCCAATCAGAAGAGCTCCTATCAAATCTGACAAATGTTGGAGAATCTGTGGGGAAAGAGGAATTCTTTTGCTAGTGGGAGTTCAAATTAACACAGCAAATATGGAAGAAGTCTGTAGTTTCTTCAAACGTTAAAATACAGTTGCCATATGACCCAGCTATTCCACTCCTGGGCATATCCCAGAACCCACATGGTAGCTCACAATTAATTGCCTGTCACTCTGGTTCCAGAGGATGCAATGCCTACTTCTGGCCTCCATGAGCACCAGGCATGCACATAGAACACAGACACACACAAAGGTAAACTACCCATATACACAAAATAATAAAATAAAATATTTTTCCAAAACAGCAACTGTAGATGTAACCAACTGCCTTATTAAATAAGAGACACAGAGCCAATGTAAAGATGAAAGCCAAAGAGGTCAGAGCTAAGAGTCTTACCCGCTTTTCCTGCCAGCTAGCCTCTCCCGCCAAGAGACCTCTCCGAAAAGGGAGTTACTTCCTGTCTGTTTGCCTATAAAGTGTTCTTGTTCTTCCTTCTCATTGGTTGTAAACCCAACTACGTGACTGCTTCATCACTGCCTCTCTGTACAGACCTCCAGGTCTTCTATGGTTTGTATTAAGATTAAGGGCGTGTGTCTCCAATGCTGGCTGTATCCTTGAACACACAGAGATCTACCTAGTTTTGCCTGCCGAGTGCTGGGATTAAAGGAGTGCACCACTACCGCCCTGGCTTTCGCTATGGCTTGCTAATAGCTCTGACCCCTAGGCAACTTTATTTATTAACATACAAATAAAATCACATTTCAGTACAAATAGAATACCACTATAAGCAACAGACCATTGGTCTAACTAACCAAAAGAAAGGGGGGACCCAAATTAACAGAACCAGGAATAAACAAGGAAACACTGCAATAGACACAAAAGAAACAATAATATTATAAGGGAATACTTTTAAATTTTGTACTCCATTAAATTGGAAAATCTGAAAGAAATGGATAAATTTCTAGATTCATCCAAATTAAACTAAGAAGATATCAACATCCTAAACAGACTCATAACAAATTTGGAGATGGAGAAAGTAATAATATACCTAAAACCTTCCAACTAAAACAAAAGCCCAAGCCCAGATGGATTCACTGCATAATTCTACCAGACTTTCAAAGATAGATCTACAACCAGTATTTCCTGAATTAGTCATGAAAATAGAGATAGGAGAAGGAGATCATAAACACTCTCATTTACAATGGAATCAAAGAAAAGAATTCTGTGAATAAACCTAACCAAGGAGACAAAAGACCTCTATAATGAAAACAACCAATCTCTGGAAAGAGAGATATTCAGGAAACATTAGAAAAATGAAAGACCTCCTATGTTTATGGATTGGTAGAATTACTACGGTGAATTAACACTTTACAAAAAAAAGCAATTTACCAACTCAATGAAATCCCAATCAAAATATCCACAATATTCTTCAAAGAAATAGACAAAAACCACCCTAAAATTTGTATGGAACCAGAAAAAGACCTTGAATAGCCAAAGTAATGCTGGGCTAAAAGAACAACGCTGGAGGGATTACCAGTCTAGATTTCAAGATACAGTATAGAGCTATAGTAATGAAAACAGAACGGTACTGGCACAAAAAAAAAAAAAAATGGACACATAGGCCGATGAAACTAAATAGGACACACAAACATGAATACACATTAAAAACAGCCATTTGATATTTGCCAAAGAGGCAAAAGACATACATTAAGTAAGAGACAGCATCTTCAACAAATGGTTCTGGGAAAACATGATGCTCACATACGAAAGGATGAAACTAGATTCATATCTAACACAGTCCATGACAATCACCTGAAGTGGGCTGGAGATTTAAAGTTGAAACCTGAAACTGCTAAAAGAAAACATCAGCAATGCTCCACGTGATACAGGTGTAGGAAAGGACATTGGAATAGGAGTTGCCCAAGAATCAAGGCCAACAATTGACAAGTGGGACTGCGTAAGACGGAAAAGTGTCCACACAGCTGAGGAAACATTAACAGAATTCAGAGGAAGCTCACACAGTGGAAGAGAATCTTTTCCAACTGTACATCCGGCAGATGATTAATATCTAGACTGTGTAAAGGATTCATAATACAAAGAGTCAAGAAAACAAATGACCCAGTTTTAAAGTGGGCTATAGTAGATAATTAATGGTATGATTCCTTACGTCTGTTTTCAGACATCCGTACTACTATTTTACCTCCTCCCTCCGTCTTCCACGTTTATCTCCCTCCCATTGCTAAAGATGCCTCTCTCCTCCCATTTCCCTTTTCCAATCCCTTGTACCTGGTACTCTCTCCATTGCTCCCTGTACCCCCACCCTAACAATGGTCCCGTTTTACTTCCTGTTTTCTGAGTTACTTGAGAATATTTACTTATATCTAAAGATTTAGAGCTAGGAGTCCCTGGTGAGAGAAAACATGCAACATTTGTCTTTCTGGGTCTGGATTACCTCACTGAATATGATCTTTTCTTGCTCCATTTACCTCTAAAGTTCATGATTTTCATTTTTCTTTATAGCTGAATAGTATTCCATAGTGTACATGTACCATATTTTCATTATCCACTCATCTTTTCCACAGACTCATTCTGCTGCCTGTGGATCAAGATGTAGAATTGTAGTTCCTTCTCTGGCACGATGTCTGTCTGCACACACTATGTCCCACAGTGATGATAATAGACTAAGCCTCTGAAACTAGCTCAAATTAAATGTTTTCCTTTATAAGAGTTGCTATGATCATGGTATCTCTTCACAGCAATAAAACTCTAACTAAGACAGTGACCCTAGAGAGGACTCCTAGTAATGTAGGATACGCACTCTGAACTGGCCAGCTTTTGTAGCTAGGCAAGGCTTCCAGTGGTGGGACTGGGTTGTATTCAGTCAGGTTGTTGGCTGAGGGGGTCCCATAAAGATCTCAGAACCCAGGCTGAGGCTATAACAGAGGATCACTCTTTGAAAACTGATAGTGGGGTCCCATTGCTTAGGACAACATCCACACAGCTCATTGAACACGTCAAGCTGGTGCCTGCCTGTGTGGAGCCTTCACCCCTACATTCTAGTCTCTTTGGTACAGGAAGGTACCTTCAGTCTACAGTATGAGAAACCTAGACACCAACCCAGTCACGAAACCCTTGACCTTCAATCTGTTCTTCCTGTAAGATTTGCTGGGGCAATGGTAGCACAGAACTTGTGGGAGTGGCCAACCAATGTTTGGTTTAACTTGAGGTCCACACCATGAGAGGGACCCCATGCCCTACACTGCCTAGATGGCCAGGAACTGGATACTCCAGAGACCTAGGGTAGAACCAAACACAACTGGCATAGATAGATAGATAGATAGATAGATAGATAGATAGATAGATAGATAGA
>CABHPR010154701.1:0-10326 GCA_902168415.1 Peromyscus melanophrys | reverse complement strand
AGATAGATAGATAGATAGATAGATAGATAGATAGATAGATAGATAGACAGACAGACAAAATGATACCTAATGATGTTCTGCTATACTCATAGATTGGTGCTTTGTCCAGCCATCATCAGAAAGGTTTCCTCTGACAGCATATGGGAGCAGATGCAGGGACCCACAGCCAGACACTATGTAGAGAAAGAGTCTAAATTGGAAGTTATCATCAGATCCCTCTCCTAGGAGATGGAAAAATCCCATGGAAGGGGGAAGGGTAGACTGTAAGAGTCAGAGGTGATAGAGGACACCAGGAGAACATGGCACACCAAATCAACTAAGCAGGACTCACATGGGCTCACAGAGAGTAAAGAGGCAAGCATGGGGTCGCATTGGTCTATACCAGGTCCTCTGTGTATGTTATGTTATTAGCTTTGTGTTTTTGTGGGACTCTTAACAGTGGGATCTTTTGCCTGCTCTTAGGACTCTTTTCCTCCTATTGGGTTCCTTGTCCAGCCTTGATATGAGGTGTCTTGCCTCGTCTTATTGAACCTTGTTTTGTCCTATTTGGCTGTCTTCTCTTGGAGGCCTGCTCTTTTCTGAAGAGGAAACGGAGGAGGAGTGGATCTAGAGTAGAGGGAGGTGGGGGTAACTGGGAGGAGTGGAGGGAGGGGAAACTGTGGTTAGGATGTATTGTATGAGAGAAGACTCCGTTCTCAATCAAAAAAGGAAGTAAAAATAGGGAAGGAAAAGGAGTGACACAAAGAAGAAAGGACAGAAAGAAGAGGACCATGTGAGATGTGGCTAAATAAACTAGTTAAAATGCCTGATAGTAAATTGGATGAAGAAACACAACCAACAGTCCTAAAGCCTAACTGAGCAATATGCAAGCAAAAGGAATACTTATCTTGAAATATATGTACAGCACTTAGTAATAGAAAATAAGAGATAACAAGAATACTTATGGAGTGAATTGCTGGCTCTGCTGAGTTGAGTTGAGGACTGAAGTTCTCAGATCCCTCTCCCTCTGGTGGGTTCCATGTGGTGAAGAGAAGAATGGAAGCTCTTGGTTTCTGCAGCCTTGATGTTCTAGCCGTTGAAATTCAAATAGTCCATTTCGTATCTTTTATTGATATCCTTATTTAATTCAGGTGTTTGTATTCTCTTGAAACTCATTTATGAGTTTATTTGTGTCCTCTCTGATTTCTTTGAATATACTTATAAACATGGACTCTCCCAAAGGGGCTATTGGCAATTGAGCTCTTCTGAAGTGTACCCACCACTAACATGGTAACATGGGTAGCATCCATGTGCTGCCCATGCTCCTGTGCACATCTTTATACCCGTGCCCATGTGGGTAGCCCTAGTTAAACTCAGTGGGTTCTGCAGAAAGCAAATACAAAAACAGAAAGATATGACCGTGAAAGGGGGACTTGTTGGAAGGATGAGGATTGGTGGAGGGAAAAGGGAGAAAAGAGGGTGAGGGGATAAGTGTTACATAACGTATTATATACATGTATGGAAGAAGAATAAATTAATTTTGAAATCAAAAAAGACATTTTAATGGTGGTCAATCTATAGTACTCAAATGTAAACACTTTTAAAGGAGTTGAGACGATAAGCTCTGTCTTCTTTTTTGTGTGTGTATTTTGTTTTTAAGTATATGAACGTTTTGACCACAAACTCTAGTTCATGTCAATCTAAACTCATTCTCCCATTACCCTTGGCAAAGCTTATTTCTAGTGCAGGACTTATTTTTGGTGAAGACATTTTTCCTTTCTGAGATGAGTGGCCAGTACAGGATCACCTGAATTAGCTTTCCAATAGTATTATTTACTTTAACACATTTATCAGTGACTTTGGAATTGTTTTATGTTGGTGCAACAGAAAGAAAATAAAACTTCAAATCATACTTGTCTAAGTTCAACAGGCCTTAGTACATTTATATTTGAAGACCAAAACAGCATGTCATCTCCATGAAATTTATACCTTGTTTGTTCTCATTACCAATATGCATTCGGTGTTTACCTGATAGTCTGATAGCTAGTAGGTACATAATAAATGTTTTTCAATCAATGATTTAAAAAAAAGAAGTAAGCAAGTCTATTCTGAAGAATCTAAATTAAGTAATCACAAAGACACATGAGCATGTGTTTACACACTTAGAAACACATGTGGGATTTCTTCTCCTCTCTTGTGAGCCTCCCCACTGTGCTCAGGTACATCATTTCCTCATGACACCACTGGGGAAAATATAAAGCGATATAGGTAGAATTAAATGCATGCACAGAGACAGAGGTGCAGGGAAGGAATTAGGTACCTCCCAGCAAGTGCACCAGAGAGCTATGGACCTTATTCAGAAGAGATTCGCAAACTCTTACTAATCCCTAACTTGAAAGATGTGTTCCATTTGGTTCAGAGTACCAAAGGATGTAAGCCTCTGAAGCCACAAATAATAATTTCCCTCCATAACTCCAATTTTAGACTGTGTAAAGAGATTCTATGGCAGCAGCTTCTCTAAGATGTTCCTTGTGGAGCCAGAAGTACCAGCAGGTATGTACAAAAGCCTGCATGCACAGCACTGTGGCTGCAGCACCTTCACCGCTGAGAGCTCCTCGGAGTGAGATCCTGTAACTCTGCTTACCTTTGAGGAGGAAAACATGCTGGGTTCTTCATTTCTCCCAAAACAGACTTAGAGTGCGTGTAGGGCAATATATTCACACTGGTGTTTCCCTGGGCATTAAAGCAGTGTCCCTGCCATAAAATTTATGGGAAAAAATGATGTTCAGAGGTATTGATCCTGGGAAAAAGTCCATTAAATTCCTGTGAAAACATAGCCTCGGACTTAGAGTGTTTTGTAAAATAGTGATGCCTTGGTTAACATATTGTCTTTCCGGGAGGAGCAACTAAGGAGGGCTGTTGTTCTGTCAAGGCTGTTAGTTAGTGACAAACAACTTAACGTAAGCTGAGAAAGAAGTAATCCACAGGCTCTCCTGTCCTTTAGAGTTGATCACAGACTGACCTTAAAACATGGCATTTTAGAAGAAGAGCCCCTGCTCTTTTGTTAATCACTTCCCTGGACAAGTTGCTTAAGTGTTCACAAGTGGTCAGGGTAATAGAGGAGAATCTGGCTCCCTTCTGAGCTTCACAGGACAGGGTTCCTTATCTCCTTGTCTCACTCCAGCTGCCCATTTACACCTTAAAGAGATCGCAAAGACCAAAGAGGTGAGTGGAAACTACTAATCACTGTGGGGGTTTTGTTTGTTTGTTTGTTTGTTTGTTTGTTTGTTTGTTTGTTTTTTGAGGTCGTATCAACAGGAAAAAAAATGGAGTGATACTTCAAATTTCTGTGAAGTTTATCGTCCTCTAATTCCATAGATAATTATAATTCCCCTTCAGCACAAACAATGGCAACAAAGTCTGGTGCATCATAAAGTCAAACCATTACAAAGGTAAGAGTTAAGACACAAGAAGTCTATTTCAAGGCCACACACTGTGACTTGGAATTCGATTTCTTTCTTTGGTGCCAAGAATTTCCTGGGCTGTGGACAGGGTCAGTTAATTGTCTCATGCCGCTGTCTACTGTAAGTCCAACGTATCTATTTTATGCCAAATTAGATTTATCATGTGGCTTATGCTGCACAGATTTATTTAAACTATTCCTCACTGGAAAAAAAAAATGTCATTTCTGGCCCAAGCACACAGAGAGCTGTAGAGTTAAACAGCTGAAGGAACTGTGTGCACATGAGTATACAGATGTAATGGTACTCTCTCTCTTAATTTGATAATGCGGAGAAACTTTATTTTTCGTGTCAATATTTATACCCAGAACTTAACATACTGACAGGATGGACATTATTAAATGCCTGACTAAATAAGTAAGTGGACGGAGTACTACAATTTAAATTCAGTATGCAAATTTTTATTTCTGTTGCAAACCTAGAAACTGTATTTCCAGACAAGAGTGTCACAGTATGTGGTCTCATAAGTATAAGAATAATTGTGAGGGGGCTGGAGAGATGGCTGGGCAGTTAAAAGCACTGGTTGCTCTTCCAAAGGACCCGAGTTCAATTCCCAATACCCACATGGCAGTTTACAACTGTCTTGAACTCCAGTTCCAGGGGATCTGGCATCCTCACACAGACATGCAGACAAAGGACCAGGGTAGATAAAAAATAAATAAATCTTAAAAGGAAAAAAATGATTATGAGAATATATCTGAAATTGTAATTCCCTTAGAAACTTTAATATATGCCCATCATAATTAGATTACATTGAACTAAATCACTTGAATAAATGTACATTTTCATAAAAACCATGTAAGTTAGGGCTGAAAATGTAGCTTTGTTAGCAGGGTGGCTAGCCTAAAGTGCACGAAGCCCTGGTTTGATTTCCCATCACCACATAAGGCTTAGCATGATGGCACATCCCTATAATCTTTGTAATCTATTCAGGAAGTGGAGGCAGGAGGATCAGGGACTCAAAGTCATCCTTGTATGCATAATCGAGTTTGAGGTCAAGGTAATCTACTTGAGACCCTATCTCTAAAAATAATCTTGAAAAAAAAAGAATTTTTTTTCATTCTAAAAAATGTTGTCATTACTATGTCCAAATTTACCCTGGCAATAAAATATTTCAATATTGTTCTGAGTTTGCTCCAGGTTTGACTAGCATTAAGAAGCTGACCTCTTACTCTCTGCAAAGTGCATAAATGAGCATAAGGATGGAATTCTGTGAGTATCCTAGTAGTGATTTATATATAGTCAATTATTTTATTTTGAAGACAATACTGGTCAATTTAAAATATTGGATGCATGGGTCTGTACCAGATACTATATTATAGCTTTCAGTTTAATGTTTTAATGGGACTCCGGAGTGTGTGGGTCTCTGATACTTGTGCCTTTTCTTGGGCTCTTTTACTTCTGTACGTTTGCCTTGTCTTACTTCTATGTAATGGTTTTTGTTTTATCTTATTTATTTTATTTTGTTTGGTTGTTATGTCTTAGAAGCCTGTCCTTTTCTAATAAGAGACAGGAAGGGAGTGGATCTGGAGGGTAGGGAAAGTGGAGAGGAATTGGAAGGAGTAGAGGGAGGTGAAACTGTAATCGTGATCTGTGGTATGAGAAAATAATCTATTTTCAATAAAAGGGGGGAAAGGAGAAAATAAATAAATAAAATATTGATGGTGGTTTACCCAGCAAGCCTAGACCAATATCTTCCAGAAGATTGTCAGCAAAATATTCAACTGTTTAGTCTGATAGCAACTACTGATTCATCCAAGAGCAGAAAGAACTTTCCAGTCTCAGCACATCCTAAAATAATCCTACTGTTCATTATTTCAATTAACTGTACTTTAACTTAAAAAATAATAAGTAAAGTAAGATTGTGAAGGAATAAATTACACAGTTGAGAGCTTAATTCATGCCAAAAATGAAGGAAGCTATATTATATATTAGAGAATCTGACTTACCCAAACATCAAGGTACCTTAAAAATCAAGCCATACTAATGAATAGCACAACTTAGGTGATGGGAGATGGAGAGGAAAGCCAGGAAAAATCATGACCTGCAGAAGGAATCTAAATGCCTGTCTGTAATTAATTTTAGACTTTAACATGATTGTCACAGGAGACATAACTGACTTATTTTATGTAGATCCAGCAAAGATAAAATTGACTTGGTGAGTGACAGGATTGTGTATAGAAGTAATTTTAAAAAGATAAAGTTTGCTCAATATAAAAGAAAAAAGGTGCTTTAAGAAAACCAGCACTCACGGGGGGAACTGGATTGTTGAGCAAATCCAGATGCCACCAAGGAGGATGTGATCATGAAGAAACTAGGTAGGTTGTTCCCAAAATATCGCACAGATGCCTGGGTACTGTGCAGCAGCCTGAGAATGGAAGTGCAACAGGGCTCAAGTCTACCCCACGGTTTCATTTTTATCTGTATTTATTGGATGTGTATATATACAACTGACTACGAAGGCAATTTAGCACTATTTTCCTTCAGATTTATAACTATTTGTGCTCCAAAATGAAAAATAAGTGTCCAAAGTTCCCACAAAGGGCAATGAGTTCTATCATAACATATGACCAAAGCCCAAATGAGCTGGTGTGTATAAGAACTAATATTTCTGCACATACTTTTAAGTTTATTCCTTCAGTCTCTCTGAACATCATTTTTCTTCGCTGTAAACAAGAAAAATAAAGAGTTCCCCTGCTGCTCAAAGGGTGGTCAGGAGGAAACAATGAAGCAATGAAAAGTACTTGGTACATTTTCTGGCAATGTGTCTGAGAAGCCTGGAAATACTCATTATCATTCACTTCTTGGCTGTTTCTGTTTTTCTAACAGCGTTGGGATCCCAGAACAACACAATACATTTTGTGACTGAGTTCATCCTCCTGGGTTTCAGTAACCAGGGGGAGATGCAAGCTTTCTTCTTCTCCTCAATTCTGATACTCTACCTCCTGACCTTGCTGGGGAATGGAGCTATTGTTTGTGCTGTGAAATGGGATCGGAGGCTCCACACGCCCATGTACATCTTCCTGGGAAACTTTGCCTTTTTAGAGATATGGTATGTTTCTTCCACCATCCCAAATATGCTGGTCAATATCCTCTCTGAGAATAAGACCATCTCCTTCTCTGCCTGCTTCCTCCAATTCTATTTCTTTTTTTCACTTGGTACAACAGAGTGTTTCTTCTTGTCAGCTATGGCTTATGATCGATACCTGGCTATCTGTCGACCATTGCACTACCCCTCCATCATGACTAGGAAGTTCTGTGTAATCCTGATCTGTGTCTGCTGGGTGAGTGGATTCCTCTGCTATCCAGTCCCAATTGTCCTCATCTCCCAACTTCCTTTCTGTGGACCGAACATCATTGACCACTTTGTGTGTGACCCAGGACCCTTGTTTGCACTGTCCTGCGTCCCTGCGCCTTCCACCGAGCTGCTCTGTTATACCTTCAATTCAATGATTATCTTCGGGCCCTTCCTCTCCATCTTGGGATCCTACACTCTAGTTCTCAGAGCTGTGCTTCGTGTTCCTTCTGGTGCAGGACGAACTAAAGCTTTCTCTACATGTGGATCCCACTTAGTGGTGGTGTCTTTATTCTATGGGACTCTTATGGTGATGTATGTGAGCCCAACATCGGGGAATCCAGCAGGGATGCAGAAGATTGTCACGCTGATTTACTCAGCCTTGACCCCCCTCTTAAATCCCCTCATCTATAGTCTCCGAAACAAAGACATGAAAAACGCCCTAAAGAAAGTCCTGGGACTAACAACTATCCAAAACTGAGACAGTTTTGAGGAAGAAGTCATGGGTTACTTTTTATATTAACATGTTTTAAATTATTGTTATTATACAGGTTAGCTATTGTGATATTTTCTTTTGTACTAAAATGTTATTTGTATGTTAATAAATAAAGTTGCGTGAGGGTTAGAGCTATTAGCAAGCCATGGGAAAGCAGGGCAGTGGTGGTGTACGCTTGTGATCACAGCACTTGGTAGACAGAGTTAGGTAAGTCTCTGTGTGTTCAGGGATACAGCCAGCATTGGATGCACATGCCTTTAATCTCAATACCAACCATAGAACACCTGGAGGTCTATACAGACAGGCCGTGATGAGGCAGTCCTGTGGTTGGGTTTACAACCAATGAGAAGGCAGAACAGAAACTCTATATAAGGACTTTAACACAGAAAGTAGCTCTGGTTGGGAGAGGTAGGACCACCGCAGGAGGAAGGGTAAGGTTTTAGCTCTTAGCTCTGACCTCTTGGCTTTCTTCCTTGCATTGGTTCTGTGTTTTTTATTTAATAAAACGGTTGGTTACATCTACAGTTAGCACTTTAGCTTAGTTTAGTTTCCATATAAGTGATGAACTTGGCTTTCTGTGTTTGGCTTATTTATCTTAACATGATATTCCCCAATTTTGTCCATTTGTTGCAAGTGATAGGATTTTATTCTTCATCATGGAAAAATCCACCTGTATAATTTGTTTTCTATTCATCCATTGACATTGACAGGCGCCTAGGCTGATTCCATTGTAGATGGTGCCACTAGCATCTCTTTTGTACGTTGACTTTCATTCTTTTGGGTATTTATCTAGTGGTGGTGTAGCTGGATGATATAGTAGTTCTAGTCTTTTTAAGAATTTCCATGCTGTTTTCTGTACTGGGTATACCAATACATTCCAAATGGGTTACTTATAACTTATGTGTAATAGCAATAAAAAACTGCTTCTTGTAAGTGTACGCTGACCCACATTGAAACAGAGGAAGACTCATCTTTCACAGTTCCTTAACAGTTCAAGTTCAACTCGTTGATGACAAATGCTCAATAGTAACGCTTTGTAAGTATGTGTGGCTTTCCTGAGTAATTACATGTTAACATATACACAAACAGTATGTATATTTATGTGTCTATTCTTCCTCTATCATATATATTTGAACCTTCACTGGTGGTAGAAATCAATTGCATGCTTATCTGAAGCTTTTTACTGCAATCTTTCATAGTCAGAAAATAAAATTTTTTAGATGAGTAAAAACACCACATGTGTGCACACACATGTAGCACTATATATGTGTATGTGTGTGTACTATGTATACTTACATGTGTGTATATATGAATACACACACACACACACACATATAGATAGATAGATAGATAGATAGATAGATAGATAGATAGATAGATATACACATACATATACATACACATATGCCACAGTTTGAGGCGGCCTTTCTCACCAAGGTCACAAGATAGCCATACCTCTATTCTTTATACCTCCTTCTCTTAGAGATAAAATAAAAACTTTTCTTCCTGTCACAACTCACAAAACTGCATCATTCCTCATCACTCCTGCTGATCACCACAGAAGCCTTGCACTTCATGATCAGGCTTCTCATTTTATCTCAACACATTTGCTTCCAATTGGAGTGGTCTGATGATTTATTATTTTATTTTATTCTATGTGTATGAGTGTTTTGCCTGCATGTATGTTATACTACATGAGGGCCTGGTGTCCAAGGAGGAGAGAAGAGGGCATTGGATACCATGAAACTGGAATTGCAGATGGTTATGAGCTGCCGTGTGGGTGCTGGGATTCAAACCCTGGTCCTCTGCAAGAACATCAAGTGTTTTTAACTGCTGAGCCATCTCTCCAGCCCCTGCAACTGGGGTCTATATTTGTAGTGCTTCCTCACCATGTCAATTTGACAATTCCAATATAACAAGTAACAGGAAATAAAATAAGCTATAATACTTTCATTTAATTCCCAAGTCAGACAGAGAGAAGCCTGTGCCTCCCAGAAAAATACAGTGAAAAGTTTCAGGTAAAAGTATTCAAAGAAAATTAGGCCAAGAACAAGTTTCAGTTTTGTGACCAAAACTTATACTAAATCAGAAAGGTTATCAGCTGAAGTGGTTTACCTGAAATCAGAGGGTAGAACTTAGTTATGGTACAATCCGGAGCACAAAAAGTCGGGGCCTCCATCACTGAGAAAGGAGATGCCTAGCATTTCCATTAAAACATGTCTGGCAGCAGTGTTCGAGGGGCATGGTCATTTGAGGATAATATTCTTTTAATTCTGAGTTTTATATTTAAAATTGCAAATTGTACTTCATTTTTTTTCTCTTTCACAACTAAGATTTTATTGGTTGAGGAACAGAGTTCAGGCATTTCAGTTCTAACACGCATGCCCAGACTCTGAAGAGTCATATGTTGTGTTCACGTACCAAACTCTGAAGAGTCATACATTGTGTTCCTGTATCCAAATGAAGAGCTGCTACATATTGATTCTCTTTGAACTTATTCCAGTGATGTTCCAGCCTCAAACTTGGCAAGTTTTTCTTAAGCCCTCAAATAACAATCAAATACTCATGATACTCAATTCCACCAAGTCACAGTTTTATGCCACGTGCAGTACATACTCAAAATTCCTATCCTTCACAGCTCATTATCACAAGTGTTAGGAAAACGGTCTGCCATGACCAAAGACATTATAGTTCTGACAGGACAAGGACCAGAGAGTGGTTTTTCAGAAAACGGTTCTCCTAGAAACATGAGACCAGCTATAACTGAAAATATTCCAGACACAAATACAGGACTGAAACTCCAAGTTGCTGTTTGGTATGCTTTGTATTGTAGGATATAAAACTAGCCCCCTCTACAGAACGTTGTGGTGACCCCTGAGACAGTCTCAGCGTCTCCTGATTCAGTATTCTGCTATTCTCTGGTTTACAAAAAGAAAAAAAAAAACAGCAAATATTTTACTTTTTTAAAAACTCATATACATTTAAAAAGGGGTAAGGGGATTGCCCCACTTTTTAAAAATGTTTCTAGAGCTACT
>CABHPR010154700.1:56600-71497 GCA_902168415.1 Peromyscus melanophrys | reverse complement strand
GGCGGCGGCGGCGGCGGCGGGCGCACGCCTTTAATCCCAGCACTCGGGAGGCAGAGGCAGGCAGATCTTTATGAGTTCAAGGCCAGCCTGGTCTAACAAGTGAGTTCCAGGAAAGGTGCAAAGCTACACAGAGAAACTCTGTCTTGAAAAACCAAAAAAAAAAAAAGCAAAAAACAAAAACAAAAACCCACCAAGAAGGAGCCTAAGGTAAACTCTGGTGACAATGTATTGACTGTAACAAGTACACCGTTCTGGTGTGGTGTTTCATTCTTGGGTAAGGCTATGCATGTTTAAGGGCAAGGCTCAGATGGGATCCACTTTCTGGTTAGTTCTGTAGACATGAACTCTCTGACAATAAATCTACTAAAACATAAAAGCTTAAAAACACTCAACACTCCTTTCAGTTCCAAACCTTTCCTTTGACTTTATCCCTCTTTCTATAATCTCTTGAAGACATCTTAAATTTATATCTTTATTTCTGCCACTTATTCAGACCTTAGCCTACTCATTCACTCCTTCTGTTTCTTCTTCATTGTTACACCAAGGTTATGAAAAGCTATATTGCTAATAACTCAAATGGCCATGTTATTTTCTTTAATTCCTCAGAAGACAAATTCATTATTGACGATGTTTCCCCTTATTGTAATTATCTCTTTTCCTAAAGCCAATCTATGTCCCTCACTCTACCTTTTCTCCTAATCACTTAAGTACTTTCCATTTCATTTTAAAGTAACTTTTACTTCTGCTGACTCATCTCATGCTTTCATTCCTTGCCACTGTCCTGGGCTCTTTTACTTATCTTGAATCTCTTCTGCCCATGTCCATCCATTACCACTGCTACAATTGCCAGGCACGGGGCCATTAACTCCTGAACCACTATTTAGATTCCATACCAATCTTCCTGAATCCCTGTGAATATTCCCAAATCATCTTTTGAGCCTCTATTCCAAGTCTCTGTGGTCGTCTACTTGAGAATGATGCATAAGGTATTGTATATTCATTTAGCTCAAATGAGTGGCTTATCTTCCTCTCTCTGTTTCAGTCAATGTGATCCCTATGCATAATCTTGTCAAAATACCAAAACTTTATAACATATGTGGGTATAGTTTAACTATATATTATAGTGTAGATATTTAATGTAATATAATATTGAATTATTATTTAATGAATATTATTGCAGTAGGTTTCTAAGGCTATGAAAAAACATCATGATCAAAAGCAATTTGGGGAGGAAAAAGATTATTATTACAGATTACAGTTGAAGTCCATCATAAAGGAAAACAACTTTAAGTCATTTATTCAAATGAATAACACAGGTTGCTTCTTTTGGAGTACAAAAAATGGTTCTTGATACGTCTATATGCAGAAAGCTGAATTAACATAGCTATCACAGAATGGAAAAAAATAAATAAAACAAGATTTTTTAAAAAAAACTATAATCAAGTTGAAACTCCAGAAAAATGTTAGCTTTATTTTCTCTTGACTCATGTGTCCTTGTGCCCACATACCAGCCTTCTTCATTCTGAACACCAGAATTTTTATAGTAACTTGTCACTAGGAGTAAAAGATCAATTTTCCCATCTCACTGTCAGTTGTGCATGCCCATATAACCAAGTGAGGAAAAAGATGTTCCCTGTGAGTGTTGTGTGTGAGTTCCAGGAAATCTCCTGAAATATAAAGTTTTGTGCCCTATCAGCTCTTTCTCCTACTTCTGCTCTGTTCCTGCCCTCCACAAGGACAGGGGAAGCATCTGGAGCTCAGCAGAGTCATAGTTACAGACTTCATGCATTCTATTAAAGCTGTAGATTATAATGTCCATTATATGTTTGTGATACGTAACCTTTATTATCAATTTGATTCAAATTTGGAATCACCTAGGAGACCCACCTCTGGGTATATCTATGAGGGAGTTTCCAGAGAGGATTAACTGACTGAGGAAGATTCACCCAGAATATGGGGGGGCACCATTACGTGGAGTGGATCTGGGACTGCATGAGGAGGAGAAAGTCAGTAGAGTACCAGAGGTTATTTCTCACTCTCTCTGTATCCCAACTGCTGATACAGTGTGGTCAACCACTTCACATTCCTACTGCCATGTTCCCCATCCTTAAAACATGGCCAAAACAAGCCCTGCTTCCTTTAACTGAGTCCATCAGTCATTTTCTCATGGTTAGGAGAAAAGTAACTAAAAAATATAACATCCAGTAGATAACTAATAAATAATCTCTCTCTCTCTCTCTCTCTCTCTCTCTCTCTCTCTCTCTCTCTCTGCTTTGCTCCAAATAGAACCAAGCCCCAGGAACTGTTGATTATGCATATCTCAGTGCTCTACATCTGTCCACTGTCTCCTTTTTCACCTTTTTTATTAAGAAAATTTTTTATTCATTTTACATACCAACCACAGATCCCCTCTCTCCCCTCCTCCCACCCGCCAGCTTCCCTGCAACCCATTCCCCATTTCCTGCAACAAGTTAAGGCCTCCCATGGGGAGTCAGCAGAGCCTGGTACATTCAGTTGAGGCAGGTCCAAGCCCCTTCCCCCAAATCCAGGCTGTGCAAGGTGTCCTACTTTCACTTTTGTGAACATATTTTAAGCCCATTTAGCCTGGTTGAACCACTGTCTCTTGTGGTGATATATTGTGTACCCTAATAAAATTTGCCCGAAGATCAGAGAACAGAACAAGCCACTAGATTAAACATAGATGCCAATGAATGTTGGCACACACTTTTAATCCTAGCACTCAGGAGGCAGCGATCCGTCTGTATCTCTGTGAGTTTAAAGCCACCCTGGACTACATGAGCTTGACTCAGTCTAGGAAAGAAACAGAGCCAAGCAGTGGTGGCACACACCTTTAATCCCAGTACTTGAGATTTCATGCCTTTGCTTGGGAAGCACACACACCTTTAATCCCAGCACTAATAAGGAAGTGGTGGCTAGGTAGAGAAAGGAGACAGGAACTGAGGCCTTTTCAGCTCATGGAGTCCTAGAGGTGAGATGTGGCAGTGGCTTGTTCCTTTGTCTCTCTGATTTTTCAGCATTTACCCCAATATCTGGCTCCGGGTTTTTTTTTTTTTTAATTAAAAGACCAACTAGAATGGGTGTTCATGCTGCCTCTACAATCTTTTAGCACCCTTTCCCTTCAATGTAAACCCTAGAAAGTGCAGATAACACTATGTTATTCTTTAAAATCCACCAGTGTTTCATTCTCTTAACAAAAAGAACAAATCCTTAATTTGATAACAAGACTACCCAGCCCAGCCTCTCATTAACTCTTTCCCAAGCCTCCAAGTATGTTCCTCAGATAGTAGGTGCATGAGAAAAGGTGAAGATCTGTTCCTCTGGTTGACATGGGTACTTGCTCTGGTTGTATCTAAGAAATCTTTACTGACCATGATCCAAGTCTGATTTTTTTTTTGATCATGCTCCCCAACTCCTCTTAGATTCTTACTTTCCTGTTCACCCAACTGTATTCTCTCTCTCTCTCTCTCTCTCTCTCTCTCTCTCTCTCTCTCTCTCTATCTCTTAGACACACAACCAAAACAAACCCACAAAATGCTTCCCTACTGTGTTTACAGAGCATATATTCCCTAATGCATCTTAGTAGGAGTTAGTTAATTTACCTGTATTCCTGTAGATCAAGCATGCAATTTGGCTTGGTCACCATTGTTTTTACCCCTGCCAAATGAGCCTTACTATTTTGCAAAATCTTGCAACTTAGCACCACATTTCTCAAACTCCCTTGCGGTTAGATGTGGTGTGTATTGTAGATTTCTTTGTTTACATGTGCCAGCACAGGATATGGCATTGGAACCAGTAAAAGGGAAAGTGCCAGAGGCATCAGTTGTGAGCATCATGTGATTGGCTCTGGAAAAGCACTTTGATATCAGGTAAATATCCCAGCATCAGTTCAGGAGGCTCAGGGTGATTCTCAAGATTTAGTCATTTCACAAGAATATAATTCATATAATGACCCTCTTTCTGCCTGAATACATAAATGGTGAATACTATTCCTCAAGACATCTTCTAATATCCCCCTCTGGTTCATCTCATCTTACCAGCAGGACTTGACTCATAAGAGTCCCCTTCCCCACCACACATTCAACTGGTGACCTAAAGGTTTGTGTAACCAAAGACATTGTTACTTTTATCTGAATGATAGCTTAAGTATTTCCATATTTTAACAACAAATAAAAATAATAGACTACATGTAACCATCATATCTAGTGGTAGCCAGGGCAACTGCTCTCACTGCCTGGATAGGACATGTGGCAAGGAAAGAAGTTACTCTACAGTCATTCATTAGCAGCTGTGTAACTCTGACTTTGCAAAGCCACCTTGGCTATGTGAAGAATGCATCCCAGTAGTTTTGCATGAACTCATTGCTATAGAACATTAAAGCTTCATAATTTCTGTTAAGTCTATATTTGGGTTGCTTTGGAAATCCAGATATTGTTATTCAGTTAATTAGAATTTGAACAGCAATAGTAAAATAATACATTTTTACTTGTCTAAATAACTTAACGTATGATTATGTATTTATTATTATGTATCTAAAATACCTTAATGACAAGTATCTATCAGAACAGGCATTATATTATCCTAAGGCCAGGAAAAAGCAATCTCTCACAGTGTACCTATGGAGGCAATATTTGCAGAAATCACATGGACAGGCAGTCTTCCAGAAAGCTTCAGTATTATATTCATTTCTCAGATGAGTCAACGAGTACCTGCATTGCCCTTTAATCTGCTAAGGTTAACTGTATTTCAGAAGAAAACATATTTGCACAGTGGAGGAGGCCACCTAGGGAAATGCTGAGATGACATTAACTGAAAGTATTGAGGCAAGGCTCACACACTTTGATGAGAAGTTCCAGTAGAGAAAACAATAGTAACTTTTATGTGGAGGAAGTGATTGAAGGAGACCAAGCTAGCATTGGAAAACAATTGTTTTCCAGAGCAGATCCCAGAGCAATGGATGTGTTAGTGACTATGTTAAAGTCTGGACACAAATACTTGCTGAACAGAAACTTTTTTAAACTTGACAGGGTCACAGCCCAAGAAATATTCAATCTTTAACATGTGTCTGCAGTTGTAAAGTTCTACATGCCATTTGTCAACTTGAAAATTCCATTTTTACCAGTGCTGCCCTCTCTCCCAAGAATGAGAGTGAGGAGGCAGGTCACTTTAGTTAACATAGGCTATGTCTTCTAACTGACCCAGAGCACAAATTGCTCGAATACAGTAAAGATTTCTTTCTCACTCTCTGAACCTTTACAAGTTCATAGGTCTGGCAGTAGCTAGCTGAACACAACACAAAACTTCCATTATTAGACTTTTGTATCTTTCGAATAGCAAAGCCAAGAGACTGAGAACTGTCCCAATCACTCACTGTTCTCAAGATCAGATTCAGGCCTCATTCGTGCACAATATGTGCTTATTCTTGTAGCTCCGCAGTCTCTTACAACTACAATTTAGAGTGAGTATTCTCCAACCCTCTATATAGAATCAGTTGATCACATTCATTTCTTCTGAAGATTTTTAAAACATACTCTTTTCTACTATAAATTTTAATTACTCATTAACATCTTTAAAAAGCTAAGGTCAAAAACAATAATTTATGGATGTTCTCCATGTGCTCTTATTCAGTAAGCTCCTGGTCCACAGGTCATGTGAGGCTTTTCCAATCATTCAAGCCAGCTCTTGCATATGGTAATACTTTATGTATGAATGATAGGCTATCCAAAAGTATTTTATATTCATATCCACTCTTTCCTTGAAATGGATTTCCTGCTATTAATCATTATTATGGGACTTTTGTTAGAACTGATGAATCAATATGGATACTGTGGTAATTTTGAATGAGAATGGTCCCCATAGGCTCATACGTTTCAATAGTTGGTCCCTAGTTGGTGGAATTATTTGGGAAGGATTAGGAGGTGTGGCCTTGTTGTTGGAGGTGTGTCACTGTGGTGGCTTTGAGGTTTCAAACCTTGTGCTGTTCCCAGCGTCTCTCTCAGGCTCCTCCTTTCAGATTGAGATGTGAGCTCTCGGCTGTTGCTTTCATCATCTCTTTGCTCCACCATCATGGACTCTAACCCTCAGAAAACCTTTTGAAATGCTCTTTTTAAAAAATTAAATGCTTTCTTTTATAAGTGCTTTGGCCATGATGTTTTGTTATAGCAATAAAAGAAAAAATAACTAAGACAGGTACTAGAGCTCAGAGTTTACATAAAGGTTTGCTCTCTTATGGATTTCAGCAAATGTACATTGCTATGGGTTTACCACTGTAGTATTGCACTAGATAGTTCAACTTATCTAGAGTTATTTTTGGAGGTTCCAATTCTTCATCCCCTACACACTGTGAGATCTGGAACTTACTGACCTCTTCACTGTCTTTGTGGTTTTTATTTTTTTCTCTCCTTTCCTGTAGTTGGGATCACATAGTTTATAGCACTTTTAGACAGTCTTCTTTCCCAAAGACAAATGTATTTTTGATTCTTGAATGCCCTTCCATGACTCATTAACTTATCTTTCTCTGATGTATCATATTTCATGGTATGGAGGTCCCAGCATGTTTACTCATTTACCTACACAGATACATTTTGTTACTTCTACCTTTTGACCCTTTTGACAATTAATAACAAAGCCACTATGAACATTTATATACAGCTTTTGGTATGATAAAAACCTACACTTATTTGAATAAACACACGTGTGAGAGGTACTGTAATCTTCTTAACTACTAGAATAGTGTTTTTATGGAACTATAGGAAGCTGAGTGTGAGCTAGTGTAATCCATCTACACTTTTATGAGTTTTATTTTCAATCAAGCCCAACCATTTTTGATGGGAAATAATTAAGAAAGACCCTTTCTGACTCTCACTGAAAGAGAAAAATGTTATAAAATATGACCAAACAGTTCTCAAGAAAGAAGACGTGCTCTCTAGGAGAAAGCAGCTCACCCATACCAATGGTGTGTTATGACTGCGAGAGTACATGTTTGATTCTGTTATTTGAGGAGTCAAAATGAATTACTGATATTTGAGAGAACTAGCTTTTTCAGGGTCCTTGTGGCTCAGGCCTTTAATCCTAGCTATCACAGAAGCTGGATCATAACTCCAAGGCCTGACTAGGCTACATAATGAATCCCATGGTCGATCTAGTGAAACCTTATCCCCAAATAAGAAGTAAAGGGAAGGCTGCAGATATAGTTCAGTGAGAGAATGCTTGCTTAGCATGCATGCATCTCTGGTTCCAATTTCCAGGGCTACTTCATCCTAGTAATTTTCTCTGCTGAACCTTTATTCTCAATTTCAGAGATTTCTACCCAAGTATTTACAGTTTCTTTGCTTCTGTGTACTTCAAATTTAATCTGCTTTCCCTTGCTTTGGGATTTTCTTGTTTCCTAATTTTCCTCAAAGTACTGTTTTTACTGCATCCCACAAGTTTTATAGGTTTTATTATCACTTTTGTTTAGTTTCAAATGTATTAAAATTTTTCTTGAAAAATTTTTTAGCAGATGTTCTGCTTCAGAGAATATTGTTTGCTCTATAAATATTTGGGGACTCCCCAACACCCCTTCTGCTATTTATTTCTAGTTGAATTTGAGAGTACAGTCCATGTGGTTTCCAATCCTTTAGACTTGTATTTAATGCACCAGGATGTGAATGCCAAGTCCAAAGGCATAAAGTCAATAGATCTTGGAAGGTAAACATAGGAAGGAAAAGAGGCCCTATCATTCAGGGATCTGGCTGGTTTGCCATACCAACTTATGGAATCAAGGAATCTCAGACATCAGAGACAAAGCCAAAAGTGCCCAGAGACAATGTATGTTTTATAGAAGGCATCTCAAACAGAGATATCAGAGACAATAAACTGTGCTTAATTTGGACCAAATGGTCTATAATCTGTAGTTTTTAGCCTCACTGGAGCTTCCCTATTCTTTTTCTTTCTTTTCAAGTGTATATGTGGGTATGTAAAACAGTTCCCAGGGAGATTTGGACAGACCCCAAACAGGATCCAATGGCAGACCTAAATTCAACATTTTTTAAATAAAATGATGAGTTTCACTGGGGTTATTACAGGAATGTGGGTGAGGGGTTAATTACAGCCACAGAAATGACTCAAAGACAGCTGTGTCACCAAGTCCTTCTCCAGCGTGGGTGACAGCTTATGAAAGCTGAAAACCTGGCATGCACAGCACAATCATGATAGCTCAACAGGTGGAAGAGTATCTTTCTCATCTAGCTCAGTTGGTCTGAGCCTCTTCCCAAAAAGATTGGCTGGTTTCTGCTTCTTCTAGAAGGCTTGTCTGGTCTTTGCTGTTTCCAGACCACTCAGCTGCTCTGTGAGTATCTCTCAGCAGTCCTTCAAGCTTATGCTTGGAGGGGTCTAGTGAATTTAGTCAGTTTCAGTGACTTTTCTGAAGCTATTGAATTGTTTACTTCCTGAGCTTAAGGAATTTCCCTGCAGAATGGAATGTTCCACCTCCCCTTAGAATATCCTGTTATCTCACTTCCTGTCTTAGTTACTATTCTAAAGCTGTGATGAAACACCATGATCAAGGCGATTTATAAAGGACAGCATTTGGTTGCAGGTTGCTTAGAGTGTCAAGGGGTTAGTCCATAACCACCATGGTGGGGGACATGGAAGTAGGCAGGCATGGTGCTGAAGTAGTAGCTGAGAGCTTACATCTCATCCACATGAGAGAGAGAGAGAGAGAGAGAGAGAGAGAGAGAGAGAGAGAGAGAGAGAGAGAGAGAGAGAGAGAGAGAGAGAGAGAGAGAGACTGGGATGCCAGTGATATATATCTTCTCACAAGGGCATACCTCCTAGTCCTTCCCAAACAATTCCACTAATGGAGTTGAGATTTTGGGGGGACCATTCTTATTCAAACCATCACTTATTTTTCTAATATCCTGTGTTTTAATGAACTTCCTTCCAAGATGGAAGGTTTTAATCTCAGAGGAAATTGCTATATAATGCCATGTATATTTGTATGTGGGTACATGTTTATGGGTACATGTGGAATCTTGAAGGCTGGTCTAGAGAATCTTCTTTGATTGCTCTTCCATCTTATGGGTTTTATTTAATTTAATTAGTTAATTGTTTTTTTTTAAGATTATGAGGCACAGTCTTTCAATCAAACCAAGAGCTCAATCACATTGAGTAAGTAACCAGCTTGCTCAGGGCATTCCCTGAGCTGTTAGACCTAGCTAGCATTTACTTGGGTTCTGGGTATGAGATGGGGGTTTTCAAGCCTTGCAGGGCAAGCACTTTGACCACTGGGCCATCTTCATACTTGCGCCATCAGTTCTGAACTCTCAAGTTCATGTAGCTTGCGATTCTAGCCACTGAATAATTGTGTTTGAAGTCTTCTTGCGTTCTTCCTGAAGGAAGCTCTGACTCCCTGTAATCACTTGTCAGCCACAATTCTACGATAGATCGAAGAAGAGTTGCTGGCTCTCAGTTTGTTCAGCTTTTTCTTGTTGTGAGGACATTGGTAATGACTTCCAAGCTTCTTATATGTCAGACCAAAATGAATTATTTATTTCTCACTTTCTTTTTACTGGCACATTATTTATGTCATATCAAGTAAAGACATATTGCAAAAGAGTGTCATTGAAGGTCATTGCTCACTTGGATTACTAGTTTGTGAATACTGAGAAAGCCTATGAGACTTATTCGTCAAGCAGAAATATGTATCATTAAGTCTTCATGGCTAAAATTATCTATTGATCTTTTTGACTATTTCTCTAGCTTTAAATAGTGCAAAGTAACCACATGCCTGGGATACATGGTCAAGAACAACTCTATGTACACAGATTCATTAATTTCATTGATGCTGATATCCTCCTCCTTTTTCATTATTGACTCCCACTGCTTTAGATAAGGGAAATGTTACCTCACTGGTCCACAAAATAGAGACATGATATATGAAAACAGAGCCCATATTGGATTTTTGTTTCCCCTAAGTTGATAGTTTACTTTCCAGTGAATTATGGAGGATCAGTTTTCTAGTTTGAAGCATTTTAACTGTTCCTGAATATTGTGATGTCTTCAGTTTTCAGCTTAGTCTAGTACTCATTTTTCCATGTTAAATGTAATTTCAATTTCTTAGATGCATATGCTACCTGTGTAAAACTCAGCTTTGTTGCTGAGGCCTAGAGTAAGAAGCTGGATGCATTTCAGCTTTGTTTTATCTGAAAGTTAACTGTTAAGGCTTCTTCTACACAGTTTGATGTGATTAGAAGGCAGAGCTAGGGATAAGTGTTCCATGTACCACTCACATTTCAAGTGTGTGTTTGCACTTATTATAAACTTTTATCAATTAAAAAGAAGGAAGGCTTTTTAATTTACTCAAGCATGCTTATCATCTTTATAGTAGCCAGAGACAAGTGTTGTCAGTCAATTACAGAGAATCCAATGGATAAAGACAGGCACCTTCAGCATGGACACTGAAAAATTTGGAGACAATCTTGTCAGCACCCTCTAAGAAACAGTTTTGGGATCTGCAAGATGTACTAAAAAGCAGTTTTCAGTTAAATAAGATTAGCAGAAAAGTAACATTTTTAACATGCACGACATTATCTGCAAAATAATGACTTATCCAATACACCATGGCAAGCACAATGGATAGTTTAGTGGCTTTGATCATCAGTGCCTTTAATTTTAACATCAAAGAAAGCAGACACTGTATATTACCCGGGGCTGATGGTTGGCAAGAAATAAATAGCTTGAAAATGTAGAGAGGTGGTAAGATAATTAGCCATGTTTCAGAGAGGCAAAGGAATTCAGACAGGGGTTAATGGGCTTGTGCACCAGGATGGAACTAAGGGAGGACAATTAAGATGCAGATTTAATGAGGATGTAGATAAAAGATAAAGTCAGAGATGAGATTATAGAAATTCAAGAATCTGAAGATGGAGCATTTTCAAAAGGTACTGGTGAAACTTAAAGTAATTTCCCAAAGGATTCTCCTCAAGTTACCAAGGATAATAATTCAATGTTAAAGAAAATGTGTTATAATGTCATGATTTTTAATTTTAAAAGGAACCAAAGTCATTCAAAACAGCAGAGAAACCTTTGTGATATTTTTTTTTTTTTGCGGAGCCACAAGACACTACTATGATTTCCTGGCTCATTCACGCCCTCAGGCTTTGTGCCTCCATTTCAGATTTCTGCATCTCCAGTCCTCCTTGGTTCACATTCTGCCTTCCACAAACATCAACCCCTACATTTTATAAAAACAACAAACAAAAACTCCCTGGGGTAGTTTTAATGTCCATTTGCCACAACTTAGAACTGAAAAATTGTCTTGGTTGCCATAATCAATGTGAGATGGGCCATGCCAGGGTGGGGAGCACCTTTTGGTAGCAGCCCAGGTTAAAAAGAAATGGAAATCAGGTGTCCTGGCACATGCCTTAATTAGAGCACTTTGAAGGCAGAGACAGGAAGGTTTCTGTGAGTGGAAGGCCAGCCTGATCTACAATATGAGCTTCAGGCCAGCCTGATCTACAGTATGAGCTTCAGGCCAGCCTGATCTACAGTATGAGCTTCAGGCGAGCCAGGGCTGTATAGTGAGACACTGTCAAAACAAAACTAAAAAGATATAAAAGAAGGAAGGTAACTCACTTTTGGCTCGCTTGGCCCCCCTCTTGTTGCCAGGTTAATTTACTCTCATGCTGTTGCTGATTCCTTTGATGGTACTAGAACCAGCATTGTAGGCTTTCACCATCAACCTCGGCTTGGCGGCTTTTGAGGATGCCTTCAGGTCTTCGGCCCCAAACAGGGACTGTTGAGATACCTAACTCCATGGACTGAACAACTACCATGTTCTCAGCATCTCAGATGTGAATCATTTATTGATACTATTTTAACATAAGCTAATTAAATCAATCATAAATATACATAAGTTTTATATATGTGTGTGTGTTATTTATTAAATAATAAATTTATTATTTAAATAATAAAAAACTTAATTATTTATTCATCTCCAGTCTGCTTATAATACCAAGAATTTAGACATTTTATCCATGTAAAATCTATCCTAAATTCACACTCTACCTAACTGAACTGAAGGATTGCTTCTTCATTCTGTTCCAATCCCCAGCAACACGAAGATGCTGAGTATAGCTGTGACTACCCTTTTGTGTAAGGCTCCCCCAAAGACAGCAAGAACACTGAGAATGTGAACAGTGTTTTATTTACCTAGTTCCTTGGTACATGTAAAAACTTAGTAAATACTTGTTCTCCAAACTCCATGGACAAATCCCCACATTCTATATGTATAACTCCATAGGTAGGGTTTCAAATTTTTCTAATCTATCAAAATAATAACCATGGCTATCACAAATCCATGACCTACCTGCCAGACACCAACTGTTCTCACTGAATCACTAACACAGTCACCCTGTAGACTACACATTAGTCTTCCTATTTTGCAAATGAAGACAGCAACCGTTTTGATATTAAGTCCCTGGCATTTAACTACATACATGTTTACTTTAGATTCTAAAGTCTAGACTTGAATTCCGTATGTTTAGTGTGAATGGGTTGAACACCACAGTAACCAATCACCACCTCCTGTCACTAGGGCCCTGACTCCTTCAGAGAGTGAGAAGTCCAAGATGTGAGATGTCCCCTTAGGGGAATACATAAGCACATTAGTAACTGGAACATGTAAACATCGTTTGAGTGATGTTGGAACCCATCGGACAGAAAACTGGATGTGCTGTCTACTCCTTACCGAAAATCACTGTATATAGTTATTTATATTTTGGGTTGTAACCCTGCATTGAGTCACAGTTAACACATATCACAATGCTTTGGTCTAGCAAAAACACTTGTAAAACTGTCTTCTCTCATGTGTGTGGTCATCTCAGGTTGCTTTGGCTTTGGTTTTGTTGATGTATACTAATACTAGGATTCACTGTGGTGCTTTTCACATAGATTTGGTTTTGACTCTCTCTCTCTCTTTCTTCTCCCTAATCTCTTTCCCAGTGGCCTCCTTTCCTCCCTCATTTTACCTATCTCCTTCATCCCCTCTCCCTCACCCCCCTCTTCCTGAACACTTCTCATGGTCTCCTACCTAATACCACAGTTCATACCTACTCTAGCACTCCCTAATTTGCATTCATGCAAACATTAAAAGTTAGAATCCTTACAAAAAACGAGAAATGTGATTTTTGTCTGAGTCTGGGTCACCTCAATGAAAGAAAACCTTTCCTGACCCATCTGTTTTCCATAGTCCCACTGTGTATATCTGGCCTATTTTCATTATCCTTTCATCAGTTCACAGGTTGATGAATGCCTAAGCTGTTTCCATGTCCTAGCAATTATGAATAGAGCACCCAGAAACATGGATGAGCAGGTGTCTCTGCTATAGGATAAAGAGTCCTTCGGGCATGTTCCCAAGAGTGGTATAGCTGTCTCATACGGTAGTTCTACGTTTATGTTTTCTTTAAAGAAACTGGTTTCCAGAGTGACTGTACAAGCTTCTACTCCCCCCCCCTTCCCATCAGTGAATGACGTTCTTCTTTCCACACATTCTCATTAGCATTTGTGATTTGGTTTCTTGATCTTAGCCTTTCAGACTGCAGTGAGATGGAGTCTCGATGTGATTTTAATCTACATTTTCCAGATGGCTAAGGATGGCAAACATTTAAAAAAAATATTTATTGGCCATTTACGTTTCTTCTTTTAAAATCTGTGCATTTCATTAGCTTATCTATTGACTGGCATTTTTCTTTCTGTGGGGGAAGGATGTGTTTATGTTTTGCAGGGTTTTTTTTTTAATATTCTATCTATCAAGCGCTCATTTTAAGTTTCTCTTCCTGTCTGTAGGCTGTTCACTCTGCAGATAGTTTCACTTGCTATTTGGGAACTTACATTTTATGTGGCCCTATTTATTGATTCCCAGGGCTATTTTCTATGCTAATGGGAAACTGTTGAAAGAGTTCTTAACTGTGCCTCTGACCTGGAGAAGACCACCTCTCCTGCTCCCGATTTTTCTCAGTTGCCTCTAGTTCATTATGTATGGTGGGAGCTTTGTGGACTTTCCCCACCAAATTTGTCATGTCTATTATTGTCCTCCTTGTTCAGCTCATGTTTAGGCAATCATGTCGGGGAGACTTTGTGGGTACAGCTTTGATATTTCTAGGAGACACAATTGCACAGCGAACCCTCTGATCCTCTGGCTCTTAAAATCCTGTCTACAGTGTTCCCTGAGCTTTAGGTGTGGGCATGTTTTATAGATATATCCATTGGGACTGGACTCCGCAACTTCATATTTTGGTTGGTTATTTCTGTAGTGGTCTCTGTCTGTTGCAAAGGGAAGTTTCCTTGATAAGGGGTGAAGACTCCACTTATCTGTGAGTATAAGGACAAATGTTTATAGATTTTTTTTTGCTATTATGGATTATGGTGGTTTAGTAAATTGATGGTTATAGATTTTCCTCCAATAACTGACTTCACTCACTCTGATTGCTTATCTAGGTTTCCAGTATCAGGCATGGTTTCCCTTTTGTTTGGAGGGGCGGAGGGGGATTTTTACTTTGTGATAGTAATTGTGTAAGTTACTTTTTTTGTCACTGTGATGAAATGCCTCAAGGAGGTGGGGCTGTTGAAATGGCTCAGGAGGTAAAGTGCTTGCTGCACTTTCCCGAAGGAAGACACAAGTTTAGGGGATGGCAGGGGTTTGCTGGCAGCCAGCCCAGCCTAAAAATGCAGGCTCAATGCTAAGTCCTGCCTTAAAGGAACGAGGTGGAGACTTACAGAAGAGGACATGCAATGCCTTGTTCTAGTTTCTGTAGGCAAGCATAGGCATAGGTATACACACATGTGCAAATAACACACACACACACACACACACACACACACACACACACACACACACA
>CABHPR010154700.1:39652-55500 GCA_902168415.1 Peromyscus melanophrys | reverse complement strand
AGAGAGAGAGAGAGAGAGAGAGAGAGAGAGAGAGAGAGAGAGAGAGAACAAATACATTCAGAGCTAGAAGTTATAGATCTCTAGACACAAATCAAAGACTAAAAAACACACATCAGGGGCTGGAGAGATGGCTCATCAGCTAGGAGCACTGACCTCTTGTGGAAAAGACCTCAGATCAATTCCTAGAAGTCACATGGCAGCTCACAACTGTTCTGTAACTCCAGTCCCAGGGTATCTGATACCCTCGTCTGGCTTCCACAGGCACTACACATGCACATGGTACATAGATGTACATGCAGGCAAAAGACCCATACACATTAATTAGTTCAAAACAAGAAAGGAAGAAAAGAATGAAGGAAGGAAGCAAGGAAGGGAGGAAAGAAGAAAGACACATTAGTTGGAAATCTCAGACCATCAAGCATAAACCAGTATGTACTAAAATACTTTGGGTGGGAGATAACTGAGTCCTGAACAATTAAAATAACATTATATGTATCAACTTTGAAAATGTTTCAAAAATATATCAATTATATAGTTCTTAAAATTAAATGTATTTCGATTTTGGAATTTGGTACCACATAGACTGCCAGCTAATTATTAATTGAGAATAAAAGTTTTTATGGCATGTGGGTGAATGAGGAAGTGACTCTGTGTCACAGGTCCAACATGATGTAGGAGCACATTACAAAAGAGAGATACCTTCTCTTGTCCCAGGGAGGAATTTGGGATATATAAAGGTCACAGTCTTCTCTGCACAGATCTACATTCTTAGAGAGCAGCTGGCCAGGAAAATTCAGGAAGTTGGTGGCTATAAGAGGTGATATTCCAAGAAAATGTAACTTCAGAGGCTTCAATATGGTATATCACATGTATTTAGCATGCATGCAACCCTCAATTCAGGACCAACACACACACACACACACACACACACACACACACACACACACATACACACACACACAACATCAGAAAATTCCTTTTTTTCCTAAGGATATGAACAACTCAGACAGATCCTGGGAGGTGACATTAAAATCTCATTGAAATGCTGAGGAACAACCAAAGAGTTGGAAAGCAAAATAAATCATAAATTGTGAAAGACGATTATTAGAGAATACTGTTGTTGTATAAATGATATTTGTACAGTCAAATATGTGAACATAGTATGTAAACACTATACAGTCAAAACAATGCAAGTACAAGTTCATTAATGATAGTTGCATGATGCTTAAGAGGCAGGAAAGAAAAAAAGGGAAGATTCCATAAAGCTAAGCTCCATAAAGCTAAGTCTTCATTTGTCACATCCAGAAGTCAGTGGATAATGACTAAAATTGATGGATACAAATGGAAAAGTTTACCTAGTAAAAAAGGGACTCTGGAAGACAACTAAGGGCTGAAGGGTAGGAAAGAGGCAGCTGCTCTTTGCTTTATTGTAAACTATGTCTTTTTTTTTTCTTTTTCAGTGATGCACACAATATTTCAATATAAAATTGAAATATATTTTGATGTGTACAAAAGTTTAGGCAAATGACTTACTGTTATGTGGGAGAAGACACGGGTTTTTCTAATCAAAAGAGCAAGACAGAGAGGCAGAAAGACAGGGACAGAGTGAGAGACAAAGAGACTTGAACATCATTAGCACATAGAATGGACATCATGGAGATTTCAACTCACTGAAGAGTGTAGCACAAAGGTGGGAAGAGATGTCAGATAGAACCTGGGCATATCTGAGATAGGTGCCATAAAGATCAAGAGAAGAAAGCTGGAGTCTGTCTCAGAGATTGTTATGTGACCAACAGCTCCGAGTTCTTGGGGGACTGGTAGAAATTTGATCTCTATTCTAGTTCTTTGTGAGGTTAACACTTGAGCATTTTTCAAAGGAGAAAAATGGTGTTCGATAGCATGTAGATTTCCCAAGTTTATACAGGCTATGATATAGGGTGAGAGGTGATCATGGGCAATCTCCACGGCTCTTGTATTTAGCTATCCAGTTTTCTTAGCATATGTGTGCTACTGAGGAACCCAGCAGACAGAGAAGGTCTCCATGACTTAGCATCTATTGGGTTAGCTACTTTGACTTGAAGTGCAGAGCTGCTGGATGGAGAGTAGAAATTCAGTCAAGCACTGCTATTCTAGAATCTGAAAGATTTCACTGTCAATCTTGAAAATAAGGAAACACAGACAAACAGATATATAGCTCTGCATTTAGAGAGCCAACAGTGAAGTAGAGCTCAACGACATCAAATGTTAACAGAAACTGCTATAGCTTTGTGCCCCCAAGTCATACTATAGAACTCAATTAATTCTCCAATTAAGAAATAGACTCTGGTTTATTTTCTGTTGTAGGCTTCAGGTGCACAAAGATAGCTTAAGTGTATGTGGTGATATTTTATTTGTGCTGAAATGTGGTGATATTTTATTTGTATGTTAATAAATAAAGGAGATCAGAGGACATAGATAGCCAGCCATAAACAAAAGTCAGGTGGTAGTAGCCCATGCCCTTAATCTGATCACATGGCAGGCAGAGTCTTTGTGTGTTCAAGGACACAGCCAAGCATGGTGATACACGCCTTTAATCCCAGTACCAACTATAGAGACCTAGAGGTCTGTACAGACAGGCAATGATTAGAAAGTGAGGTGGATGGGCTAAGAACCAATGAGAAGGCAGAACAGCAAGGCAATAAAGGCACAGGTTAGACAGGAATAAGCTGGTTCGCTTGGGAAGCTACGGCAGCATGGTGAGCTAAGATTAGCTGGTAGCTATTCCTATTTCTCTGATCTCTAAGGCTTTCACCCCTGTATTTGGCTCTGGGTTTCTTATTTAATAAGACTGTTTAGAAATTTGTCTACAAGTGTGCATCAACCTCACTGAATTCCAAGATTAAGTAAGTGACCTTATTTCAAATCTGGGGTTCAACAGACAATCAAAGCAGGCTAACTTGTCATGTTTCTGTAAAATTGTGTGTATGTGTACTGTTGTGTGTTCCACACACAAGCTTTCACATTAGGAAACTGAACAGAGTGGAACATAAAATTGGGGATACTTTAAAATTATTCCTCCTACCTTTATAAATGAGTCCTTTGATTCTAGAACATTCTGTGCTATGTAGTTCCTGAGATGTCTTCATGCCCTTTGTTATAACGTTTCATATCCCTTCTCCTCGAGTTATTTTTTCAGGAAGCCCTGAGGTGAGCAAAGGACTTAAGTTTATCTCAGTGTAAAAATGCCAGGTGTTTAGAAGCTGATGAACAAACAAAAGACTGATGTACAAACATACACCTTCATAGAGCATTCTATTGAGCCCCAGGCTTCAGGCAATTCACCTGCTTGCTCTGCTCTCTATTCCATCCATGCACATCGATTCTGGGGCTGTTTTGTACAGGTACACACTGTATCTCCTCCCAGGGAAAGAAGAATGATATGGGCAGGTGCAATCACAATAGTTTAGCCACACAGCATGGCACATTCCATAAACAAAATTCATTCTTCTTAGGGGGCTGAGTTTCACCAAGCCAAGTGGCCTAATTTGCCCTAATGTTCTATCCTCTAAACAATCCCAGGGACCTAGAGATGAGGCAATGCAGGGGCTCCAGCAGAGCTGAATGGAAGCATGGTGAGTTCAGAACACTTGAGCTTTAAAAGCCAGTCCCTCATTAAGACACCGAAATGCAATATTGACTCTGGGCAAAGATGGAGCAATGAAACGCAGATACAATACGAGTGAAAATAGCACACATTTTCTCCCAACACTACAATTTAATCCATTACGAAGTCATTTCTTTCTCTTTTTCTAATCCAACCTTCCTTTCAAAAGCCTCCTCCCATGCAGGTCAATGAAAGGAGCTGCAATTACCTAACTAGCAGGTCGTAGCACTTCTGACGGAAAATGAAATGGGTCTTCCTGAGGCAGCTCTAGAAAGCTAGGCTACCGCTGCCTATCTTGAGACAATATTCTCTGCCACCCTTGAGACCTGATTATTCTATCACATTCAAACCCTATATGAAGTAATCACTCTCATTTTAATAAACCATCAAATAAGGGACCTCCATAAGGCACACTAGCCCTACCTGCATGGAGGGAAACTTGAGTGTGCAAATATTCCCAGTCTTTATTAACAGTAGCTGCAAGCTACTTCTGTGGAAACAGTCTTCTGAGTCTAATGAGCTAGACTGATGACAAAAACTACTACTTGGTTTTAATTGTACCCACTAGAACATTCTCATTGGAGTTGTCTTAATGAGGAATTACTCTAAGCATATATTTGCTGTGTCCCAAATGTAAAAATTAGCCCCAAATTTCAGGCTTACAGGGCATTGCCTTTTTTTTAATTGACAAGAATTGACAAGTTTTAATGACCCACGTTTGGCAATTTGCAAATCAAGTGTCCAGATTGACATGAAACTCTGACAGAAGGGTCACAGCTATAAAATAAATGGGTTGTACTATTTCTTTATTTTCCCAACCCCTCATAATAGAACCTAGACTTACCAATCCTTTTGTTTTGTGAGCGGCAATGCCTCTCACTGTTACGTTTTCTAGATCGCCTTCAAACACTTCTTCCTGGAGAGAGGAGAAAGACTTTTAAGAGTCAAGAAGTGAAAATGACATTGACCAGGCTCAGGAAGTAAAGAAAACTCCCAGAAGTCAGGAAGTTCAGAAAACTCTACCGCTGCTCCATGAGACACCTCCCTGTGCTTCTAAAATGGTAACAATAGCTGGGCTGAAGAAACTAATCTGCCAAGCGGAACATGAATCATATATGTGGGCTGTTACCCTGTAAAGTCAGGGAGGAAAGGAACAAAGGCCACGTGGAGCTTTCATGTGGAATATAGTCTCCCTGGAATGCACACCCATCCTACACTTATGACTGAAGCTGGCGCAGCCACACCTTTATCCAACCTTGGTCTTCTTGATTCTTCCACTCAATTGCTCTCTTCCTGAGGGTCTTCCTGCCTGCTTTCTTCTCTAGCCTCTGCTGTGGATGTAACTTGTCCTAAAGTAGATGCTTAGCTCTTGTTTTTTTCCCCCATGATTATTTAATGAATTCATACCATAAACTTCCAGAGCCAGCAGTGAGAAATCTTAACTCAGTGAGCATCGTAGTAACACAGCAACCTCTGAGTAAGAAGAGAAATAGAAGAGGCCATAGCACATTTTCAGAATAACAGAAGGTAAGGTGTGAAGGACCTAAGAAGGCCCTGGGGCACAAAGAACCAGAGGACTGCCTGTGACAGCTCACTGTCACAACAGAGTGGCTGACCCCAAGCTGTCAGTGGAGCAGCAGCCAGGAACGAAGCAGAATCTCCAGCTAGAAAACAAACAAACAAACAAGACCCTGTCATGAAGAGTGAGTAGAGGGCATCATCAGGGTGCAGAAACAGGCTGCCATCTGCAGTGGAAGGTCAGACTACTTCCGGAATAATGCCAACGATGGGAGATCCTGGCAGTCGCCTGGACGGTGACAAGAGCTTTACCCCAGAGATAGGAAGCTGACAGAAAGTCACTTTGACAGCTGTGGCCCTGGTTCTAACCACCACAGAGGTGGGAAATAGCCCCACCAGCTAACCTCATTGGGAGGTTTCTGTGAGCTCAGTGTTCTTCCTTTACCCTTCCAGGTGTGACAGCAGCCCCTCTCTGAGAAGTCTCACTTTGCACCTTATTTGCATACATGCAAATTGAGCCAATCAAGACCCACTTGGTTCTGCAGAATAGGCAAGCTCTAGGGAAATTCAGATTCATTGGCTCATCAGAGAAAGAAGTGAAACAAGTCAGAGGCCAACTTTCTCTAATCTGGTGCTCAGGGACTCTCAGATGGGCCAGGAGCCCAGCTACCAGATTCTCTTGGAGGAAGGAAGACTGACTTCAAGACTCATTGGAGGCTCCAGTGCTCAAGGCTTCTTCCTCAATCAGAGGACCAGCTTCTAAGACTCAACCTATGAATAGAGGCCGGGTAACTCATTCCTGTCTCAGGTTCCAATAACCCCCACTTCAACTGCAGATGAATGTAGTAGAATATTATTTTAAGGTATGTTATTTTCATTTATGTTGCATTTGTTTAACTCTGTGAAGCTGTGTTACTGTGCCTGTGTGAAACACCTGATGGGCTAATAAAGAACTGAATGGTCAATAGCAAGGCAGGAGAAAGGATAGGCGGGGCTGGGAGGCAGAGAGAATATATAAAGGGAGAAATCTGGGAGAAGAGAGCGAAGAGCCAGAGAAGGAGGAGGACATCAGTGGCCAGTCATCCAGCTACATAGCAAGCCACAGAGTAAGAGTAAGATTTACAGAAGTAAGAGAACAGGAAAAGTCCAGAGGCAAAAGGTAGACGGGATAAGTCAAGAAAAGCTGGCTAGAAACTAAGCTAAGCTAAGGCCGGTCATTTGTAATTAAGAATAAGCCTCTGTATGATATTTACTTGAGAGCTGGGTGGCGGGCCACCCCAAAAAAGAGCAAAAACGATCAAAAGATAAAAATTCATTCTTGCAGCTGACTCCAACCTCCAAGACTAGGCAGAAATTGATGAAGTCAGGCGTGGTCATTGTTGACATCCTGTCTACAGACTTCCTGTAAAGTATGCTGAATATGCAGGTCAGTAACATCTCTCTCTTGGTTAGCACCCAGAACCCTGCTAAGGGTCTCAGTTCCCGCTTTATGCTTTGTGTTTTTACTTTCTTGTTTGAATTGTTACTTCTGGGTAGAAAATGGAAGTTCCTCATATTTTCCTCTCCTTTGGTTCAACAAGGAAAGTCTGAAGAAGAAGAGGAGGAGCTGAGGGATTGAATTACTGCAGTAGGCCAGAAAGGGGTGTAGTAGGTCCACATTGGGGTGGGAGTGTGGAAGCTGAACAAGTCTCCTACATGTCTGGAGGAAAATGAGCATGTCTGAATTTATACAATGAAATCCATATTCATGGTGCTTTAAATAAATTCCCTTTTTAATGCTGAAGCCGTGCAAGAGGAGAGGTTGTGGGAGGTAGTGCTTCTATTGATTGGTTAATTGATACTCTAAAAAACTTTTTCTTAATTGCTAATTGGTATAGGAGGCCCACACCTGCTGTGGGCCAGGGCTGTAAAGGAAAAGAAGCAACCCAGATGAGGCAAGCCAGTAACCAGCATTCCTCAACGCTCTCTGCTTAGGTTCCTGCCTCCAGGTTCCAGCCTTGTGTTCCTGCCCTGACCTCCCTCAGTATAAACTGTTACCTGGGGGGTGTAAGACAAAATAAATCCTCCCCAAATTGCTTTTGGTCATGATGTTTATCCCAGCAACAGGAAGCAAACAGGAAAACCTTTCACGCCACATGTCTTTCACTTGATCTGTCTCTGCTCCTATCTCTCTCTCACACACACTGTCTCAATCATTTCCTATCTTCCTGACAGGTTATACATTTATTATTATTTTTCCAGTCTGACTGTGATCTCGGCAGGAGTCTCTCTTGCCTGTGTTGAACACTTTTGCAATTCTACAGCACAACTCTGGTGTGCAGTAAGTATTAATAAACACTCATTGAATGAACAAAATAGTGATTTAAATTGAGCTTCCAAAGCATTCCTCCCTGCAGGTGGATGTTCTCGAAATGTGAAAAGTTTCAGCTTAATTTACCCAGCTTTTAATGTTTGCATGCACTACTTTGCCTTAGGTCACTGAAAAAAAATCATTTTTGCATTTAAAGTTTGCTATTAACATTTGAACTATTGTATATTTTTAGATGCAGCAGAAGATTGTGAGCTCAGAAGCAGACTTTTCTTCTTGCAGCAATCAGGAACTGTGATTATAGAAAGACACAGGGAATTGGGCAGTAAAGGAAAACACGGATCGTTATGAGATGTCTGTCTCACCTGGACATTTGGGGATGGGAATGTTTCCATAACTCTGGACACTAACTAAACAGAGTATGCTGGATGTGTTTAGCATGCTGGGTTCACTTTCCAAATCCAATAATAAAGAATCAGTGATATATATGTTTATACTTCTGTTAAAAATATTTTTATAAATTAATATTTATATTAAAAATATTTTTATAGATTGATACAAATATAAAACAATATTTGTCATAATGTATGTATGTTCTACTTCTGTTTAGGATATTTTGTATATTGATACAAATTAAGGGTATTTTTGTCATATTGCACTTTACATTTCCACCTCTGATTAAGATAATTTTGTATATTGTCACATATTCATGGCCATTTCTTATTCTGTACATCTGTTTACAGATTATTTATTTTTATATGTGAAGCCTTAGTCTTTAAGCTATATACATTGATAAGAATTATAGGTTAATAGTCACCCATATTTGTCAAACTTATAGTCATGTTAGTTAGGTTTTCTAGATAAACAGAGACATATTTCAGATGGATAGGTAATCTTCAAACACTTCAAAGACCCAGAGAATGTGGCATTTAAATGTTTTTTTTTATTAAGAATTTTTTTCATTCATTTTACAGATCAATCAAAGATCCCCCTCTTCCCTCCTCCCACTACCCCAGACTCTCCCTCCCAACCTACTCCCTACTCCCTGCCACACGAAGGCAAGGGCCTCCTATGGGGAGGCATATCCAGTAGAGAGAAGCCCAGCCCTTTCCCCTGCCTCAAGGCTGCACGAGGTGTCCCATCATAGGTAATAGGCTCCAAAAAGGCCGCTCATGCCAAACCAAACTATTGGGAACTTGTGAAAGTTGGATCAATGGCTGTGGAGCCTGCATGGGACTGGACTAGGCCCTCTGCATTCAAATGTTTTTAATAACTTAGGATTCTGTTGATGTGAGACACAATTGCTCCTGGCAGTACCGATCTACTCCTGAGAGGACGATGGGCATCAAAGACACTTCATATGGAGTTTGTCTTCTTCTTGCCAAACTGGCTGATTGGGCACAGAACTGCCCTTGCCTTGACTGCTGACAGAAAGCACACTGTCCAATCTGTACAATCAGGACACAAGGAAGAGCGACTACTAAACCTTGTCAAGCCAGAGAAACATTGGATGACTATCCAAGCAGCTAGCTGTTTCTGTCATTTCTTGCATTTTCAGAAGTTGCTTGCTTGTACTTCCTGTTTACTCAGGTATTATTATTTTCCTTCTCCTATCTTTGATGAGGTTGAAGACTAGATAGCTATAGTTACAGACTTCCCAAGCATATCAAGTACAAGACTTAGATTCTTCAGGATAGGACAGCTATTAGAGTAATCTCTATAATTTGCCAATTACCTATGTGTAGACATTTAGTATGTGTTTCTTGCTTGATGTTGCTCTTGTAGTTCCATTTTTGTTATGTTAATACCTTTTCTTTCTTCTGGGCAATACTTGATAATTCTTATTATACATATCTTTCTGTTAGGATTAGAACCCTTTAATTTAGACAAAAAAGGGGAAGTGCTATGGGAATTCCTTCTGTTCAGCCAATGGCTTTGGGGGTAGAAAGCCCTAGGGCATGGTCCTGCCTGTGTATGTGACCACTTAGGAGCAGAGGAATGGGGATCATACACTCTCTTGTGTGGTCAGAGGAGAAGCAAACCTTGCAATCGGTCCCCATCGCCCCTGGGGCAGAATGACAGGACAGCAGCAGCCTGATCAGCAGAATCAGCAGTGGCATCTTCCTTGTTCTATATTAATGAGTCTGTATTTCCATTGCACCCCTTAATTATTAAATAGACTTTTGTGGGTTCACACATAAACATGCAACTGTTTCATCTTCTCTGCTAGCATCGAATTCTTGGACATCTCTATTTAGGAACACATGTCTACATCCTCTGGGAAGACTGCCTACTTCCTATGTAAACTCTTCTAAAATGAGAAGTCTCCCACATCAGACAAGAGATCATTGCTGTCCTCAAAAGATGTGTGTCTTTCTAGAGCAATGGATGGAGATAGGTGACACCATTATTTCCCATGCAGTGCCCCTTGAAGATGACCTTCCCTGTTATCATTGTGTAGAGCAGTCAAGGGCTTCTCCTTTCTCACTTTCCCAGGAAGAAGGAGGTGATGGAAGGCTCTACTGTGTGGACCAACAGGCATACTAACTTTTTGTGTTGCTTCCCCTGCCCTCTTAGGGTCTGGTGACACACAGGCCCTGTCTCTTCACTGACCTGCTGCTGTCTAAATCACAACTACCGCACACAGATCTCATGGCTGCTGTCTCTGTCCTACATCAGCTACAAAGACTTTAGATCACCATGGACTATTCCCTTCCTTTCCTCTCTTGTTCCTCTGATCTAAGGAAAACTAAAGCAAAACTCAAACCAGAACACCGGAAGCATCAAGAAATCAAAACTGTAGATTACACTAGAACATAGACTTCAAAGTATGTTCCATGATAAAACAGCTCTTTGAGATATTAATAGCTAAATAAAGATAGGATCAAATTATTAATAGTGGTTACAGAGAGATAAGGCCAATGTGTAGGAGACCAGAATCAGGTAACTTACTTAGCATCAGATACCCTCAGTTGCAGTAAGTCCTGCAGAGAATTGCAGGTGGAAGCAGTTTCCAAACCTACTTCATCCCTGATAGCAACTGATTTCTAAAAATCCCCCAAATGCCTTCTGGCTACTGTTATTGTCAAAAACAGTAAGCTGGATAAACTTTGTACCAGAGGACAACACACACCTGATTTAATAAAAACTTAGGCCTTTTATATAAATTAGCCTTAAAACTTCTTTCATTTGGGAAGGATATTTAATCAGCTGGGAAAATGACAAAGACTTAGCTAGGTTCAATAGGAAATTGTTCTCTTTAATAAAAATTATCAGCCTTGTCCAGTCATCATTAGAGAGGCTTCCTATGGCACAAGATTGGAGCAGATGCCGAGACCCACAGTCAAACATTATTCCAAGAGTCTAAATTGAAGGTCTCCATAGGGTTCCTCCCCTCAGAGCTTGGGGAACCCTGTGGAAGATAGGGAGGAAACACTGTAGGTGTTAGGGGATGGAGGACACCAGGAGAACATGGTCCACTAAACCAACTAAGTAGGGCTCACATGGACTCACAGAAACTGAGCCAGCAAGCACCAGGCCTACATGGATCTGTACCAGGTCCTCTGCATATATGTTAATGTCTGTTAGCTTGGTGTTTGTGGGACTCCTAATAGTGGGAGTGGGTGTATTTCTGACTTTTTTGCCTGCTCTTGGGGCTCTTCTTGTCCTATTGGGTTGCCTTACCCAGCATTGATAAGAGGGCTTTTGCCTTGTCTCATTGTATTGTGTTTTGTCATGTTTGGTTGTTGTGTCTTGGAGGGCTGATATTTTCTGAAGGTAAGTAGGAGGAGAATGAATGGGGGACAGGGAGAAGGAGGGGGAGATATGAGGACTGGAGGAAGGGGAAATTGTGGCTGGGATTTACTGTATGAGAGAAGAATCTATTTTTAATAATAATAATAATAATAATAATAATAATAATAATAATGGAATTATCAGTCCTTATAAGGTCCTGAATTTCAAGGGGAGATCAGTTAATAATACTGCCTCATTCAAAATCAGTATTTTTTTTCCTGTTCCCTCGTTTATAAACTTGAGATGCCAGAAGACACTAACTTGCCTTTCTGAGTACTTAATGAAGATGAAGATGATAAAACCCAATAGTAAAGAGACACAGAGGCAGAGAATGAGCAAGGACATTACCTCTTCAATTCAAGGTAAGCAGAGTGTTGACCCCTGATGCATGATAACTCTATCTGTTCTTAGCAAGTAAGAGTGAGTTTGATGGGACCCCACTGGAAGCAGCAACTGAAACCTCAAAGCAGAAACAAATAGATAAACAATCAGGGTTAGGAGGGTTAAAAAATGCTGCTCATAATCTGTTCATATGGGAATTTCCCATCTGTGACACCTTATTATGCTTACAAATGTATTCTTGGTATCTTAGAGAGGGTTTTATTGCTGTCAAGAGACATCAAAACCATGACAGTTCTTATAAAGGAAAACATGTAATTGGGGGCTGATTACAGTTTCAGAGGCTGTGTCCATTATCATCATGGTCAGAAGCATGGTGCAGGCAGACATGGTGCTGGAGAAGGAGCTGAGAGTTCTACATCTGGATTGGTAGGCAGCAGGAAGCAGACTGGCTTGAACTTCTGAGACCTCAAAGCCCACCCCTAGTGACACACTTTCTCCAAGAAAGCCATACCTACTCTAACAAGGCCACACCTCCTAATAGTGCCACTCCCTGTGGACCTATGAGAGCCATTTTTATTCAAACCACTACACTTGGTATGACGTTAATGAAGAGATTGCATACGTGGCTGACTTTGACACTTTCTATGTGAGGCAGGTGGTGAATTTATCATCACTCACCAGGAAGCAACTCTGAAAGTAAACATGATAGCCCTCAACACAACAAAAAGGAAAATGTTAAAAGTCTTCTAACAATATGTGACCTTAGATTGATGAAAAGTGAGTCTGTTTATAGTAAATTTCTTAACCCAGGGCCTTTTTTATACTGTGTTTCAAGTTTCATAACTTTGAGAATTTGATCAAAATAGAATAGGACTTTTTTCTCCTGTATTTGATGAGTAAATTTATAATTAGCCTCCAAGTAGAGGGTAGTATTGTCATCAACATCTCATCCTGTTAGTCATGCCTTATTCTTAATTTTCTAAATGTCAGCAGAACCCATTTCAGCAGTGCTTCCAGAGCCTCTAACTTTGAAGGTGTGGCCATTTCACTTTTCTACTATAGTAACTTCTAATAATTTTCATAACCAAAGTTCTCCAACATCTACAAAATAATATTAGGACTGTTTTACCTTTGAATCTTAGTGATGAAAGTTTATAATGGGATTTTCTTAAAGATAATCATATTTTTACAATTTACCATCAAGAAGAATGAAGTGTCACTGTGTCCAGACCATAAGACTGGAGTAGAATATTATTTTAAGGTGTGTTACTTTTGTTTATGTTGTGTTTGTTTAACTTTGTGAAGCTTTGTTACTGTGCCTGTGCAAAACCTGAATGGCCAATAGCAAGGCAGGAGAAAGGATAGGCAGGGCTGAGAGGCAGAGAGAATATATGGAGGGAAAAATCTGGGAGAAGAGAGTGAGGAACCAGAGAAGGAGGAGGACATCAGTGGCCAGTCACCCAGCTACACAGCAAGCCATGGAGTAAGAGTAAGAGTTACAGAAATAAGAGAACAGGAAAAGCCCAGAGACAAAAGATAGATGTGATAATTTAAAGTTAAGAAAAACCATCTAGAAACTAAGCCAAGCTAAGGTCCAGCATTTATAATTAAGAATAAGACTTCATGTGTGATTTACTTGGGAGCTGGGTGGCGGGCCCCCCGCAAAAGAGCAAAACCAACAATAATATGGGACCTTATTTGTGGGGTCCCCAAAAGTTGAGTCTCTACTTCCTCCAAAGGCTGCTTCAACTGCTGTGTCTGCTTCTCTCATGGACCTTTCTAATCCTCATACCCACTAGGCTTTGGAGAGCAATAGCTTCAATAGCATCATGCCTTTTCTTCATGAAGTCTGAATCAATCCATTCTTAGATATTTTTATTTCAATATTTTATAAGAAAATGTTAATTACATATAATTATGGGCTTCATTTTTATATATGTACATAATTTGTTTTAATCATGTTCACCCCTGCCCATACACTCTTTTGTCCCCCTCCTCCTAACTAGTCTGCCTTCTACATTCAATTCTTTAAAAAAAAATTGATGACTCAGTGAATTTTATTTTGCTTAGTAGAGCAGAGATGAGAGTTTGTTTACAGTACTATAGGTACCTTACCAGTGACTGTACCACTGGAGACAATGTCTCTCTCTCCCAGGTCAACCATTTACTACATATCAGCACTCAAGCAGTGATGGGGAGCCAGGAAAAACCTCTTACTCTACTATGGGAAATTGATGAGCCTAATATTATACAGATGCTGTGAATTTAATCATAGATGCTATGAGTTTAAGAATGCAATAACAAAGTTATGGTCAGAAGCCATCGCTCTGTGCTGTCACAACCCACCCACACCTTCTTCTAGTTCTTACATTTTTCCCTCTCCTTCCACGATATTTGTTGAGGCTGTAGAAAGTGATATCTGCTAATAGGGCTAAGTACAGAACAATAACTTATTCTCAGCACTTTGACCAGTTATGAGTCTTTGCAGTTACTGATAACCACTCCACAAGAGAAGCTCCTCTGGCCAAAGTTGACAACAGAACTAATCTGTGGACATAAACATAGTTATTCACAATGAAATGTAATAGACATGCACCAACTTACCAAAGCATCTCCCCTAAGCTGTTGGCCTTTGATCAGGTTTAGAGTACCAGATGTGCATTCCCTCCTGTAGATTGAACCTTCAATCCAATCAGAAAGTAGTTGGTTACCCTCATTACAGTATTACACCACTATTACACCAATATGAACATCTTGGCTGGCAAACATTAGTTTTACACTTAGGGTTTACAGCTGAGTAAAACTGTTGACAGCTCACTCCCAGTAGCCTACATGTCACCTTCCAGCATTATGAGAGCTTCCACATAGATTTTGACACTTTTGTAAACAGTGAGTGAAGATTTCACATCCTTACCAATATTTCTTCCCTTTGTTTTCTTGATGATAGCCATTTTGACTGTGAAAGATATGGAATCAAAGTACTTTGAATTTGCATTTTCCTGAAGGCTAAGGATGTTGAACACTTTAAAAAAGATTAAATAGCCATTTGTATTTCTTCTGTTGGTAATTCTATATTCATTTCATTAACTGAAGTTTTTATTGTAATGGGATTGTTTTTTTGGTTTTTGGTTTTATGTTTCTTTGTTTGTGTGAGACAGGGTCTCACTCTACAGCCTTGGCTCACCTGGAACTCACTATCTAGACCCAGTTGACTTGGAACTCACAGAGATCCATTTGCCTCTGCCTCCTTAGTATTGGGATTAAAGGCATTCACCACTATGTCTGGAGTTGTTTAGCTTCTTGAGTTCTTTGTATGTTCTGGAAATTAAATCTTCTGTCAGATTTGTCAACTGGCAAATATTTTCTCCAATTTTGCCTCTTTACTCACTTGTCTGTTACTGTTCTGTCCAAAAACTTTTCAGTTTCATGAGATCCCATTTGTACAATGTTGAGCATATTTCCTGAGCTAACGGAGTCCTACTGAGAAAGTGATTACCTGTGCCTATATTTCCACGTGTACATTCTATTTTTTCTTCTGGCAGTTTCAAAGTCTTAAATTAAGGTGCTTTGTCTTTTTGCCTTGTGTTGATAATGAGTGATAAGGTTCTGGTATTGTTCTTACACGTTTTACCTACACAAGTGTTAAACATGCTATCTTTGGCATCTTCACAGGACATCAAGTGTCTGAAGCTCTATAGGCTGATATCTAGGCCCTGTGTTTTAATGGTTTTATATGAATTCTAAGATTGATTTTTCCATTTATCTTAAGTGTACTATTGACATTTTGATTGGGATTACATTAAATGGTAAACTTCCTTTGAAAAGGCAGCTATTTCACAATTAGTAATTATTCCAATAAATGAACATGGAAGGGCTTTTCATCTTCTCTCTTCCATGTTTAAATGTTGTTATTGTAGAGGTCTTTCATGCTCTTAGTTATATTTTATTAATATTTACTTATTCATTTTTATTTTATGTGTAGGAATGTTGCCAGAATATATGTGTGTATGTATGTGCACCATTTACATGCCTGGTGTCAGATCCCCTGAAACTGAAGTTATGGCCAATTTTGAGCAGCCAAGCAGGTGCTAGAGTCAAACCTGAGTCTTCTGCAAGAGCAGCAAGAGCTCATGACTGCTGATCCATCTCCAGTCCCATCCTTGGTTATTTTGTTTATTCCAAAGTCAGCCTCTCCTTTCTTTCTTTCTTTCTTTCTTTCTTTCTTTCTTTCTTTCTTTCTTT
>CABHPR010154700.1:0-39552 GCA_902168415.1 Peromyscus melanophrys | reverse complement strand
CTCTCTCTCTCTCTCTCTCTCTCTCTCTCTCTCTCCCTCCTCCTTCCTTCCTTTCTTCTTTCTTTCTTTCTTTTTTTCTTTCATAAGAGTGGAGAGAGTAGACGTTCTGGTATTATTCTTGACTCTAGTAGGAATATTTTAAGGTTTTACCCATTTAATATAATGTTAGCTATCTGTTGGTCATATATGCATTTTATTAGTTGTGATATGTTCCATCCAATGCTAATCTGATCAGAACTATTTTATTTTTCTGATGTTGGATGTTGAATTTTGTCAAAGGCCTTCCTTACATCTATTGAAATAATCAGGTGATATCTGTTCTTAAGTTTATTTATATAACATATTACATGTTTTGGTAGTTTGAATGTAATTGGCCCCCCATAAACTCATGACGAATGGCAGTACTGGGAGGAGTGGCTTTGTTGTAGTAGATATGGCCTTGTTGTAGGAAGTATGGAAGTGTGTCATTGAGGAGGTGGGCTTTGAGGTCTCATACATGCTCAAGCTATGCCCAGTATCTAAGTTTACTTCCTGTTGCCTGTGAAAATGTAGAACTCTCAGCTACCTCTATGGCACCATGTCTGTCTGCATACTGCCATGTCCTACCATGATGTTAATGGACTGAACCTCTGAACTGTAAACTTCCCAATTAAATGTTTATTTTATAAGAGTTGCTGTGGACATGGTATCTCTTCACAGCAATAGACACCCTAACTAAGACCAAAGTATTGCATTTCTGGAATGCAGCCACTTGATCGTGGTGATCTTTAATCAACTGGTAATTATTTGAGAAGTTTTGCATTATATTCATTAGAGAGAACAATCTCTTAATTTCTTTTTGTTGTTGTTATGTTTTTATCTGGTTTTGTTATCAGGATGATAAAGGTATCTTGGATGGTTTAAAAGTCAATGTGCCACCAATTAGAATCTTCTGAGTATGGAGCCTCACCTGAAGGATTGTCCTGATTCTCTTCATTGATTTAGGAAGACCCACCCCAATTTTGGCTGGCACTTTCTGGCAGCAGCACTGCAGGAGGAAGTTCATCCTGCCCTTTGCTTGGCCTTCCCCTCTGGCTGCAGAGTTGACTCATCCTGTTGTTGCTGTTTCTGATTCCTCTGATGGTGGCAGAATCACCAATTCCAAACTTTCATCCAAGAATAAGCAGCTCTCCATGAACTTCTCAGGCTTCTGATGCCAAAGTTGGACTACTGAGGCTTTTGCCTTGTTGACTGAGTAACCACCGTCATTGCTTCCACAGAGAGAAAGCCACAGTGGGACTACTCTCTTTTGAGGCATACAGCCTCAAGGACCAAGCAGCTACCTGGTTCTCAGCTTCTCAGATGTAACTTAGCTATAACCCTATTTTAAAGCTCATTTAATAAATTCTGATATATATTATTGTAGAGATTTTCATCTCCCTTAGTTGTGGGGTTTTAGATTATTTATTTATTTTTACTTTATATTGTGTGAGTGTATGTGCACCATTTGAATGCCTGGTGTCAGATCATCTAAACCTGGAGTTATGGACAATTGTGAGTAGCTGTGTGGTGCTAGAATCAAACCTAGGTAAGACTTATATATGTACATGTGGAAACATATATTTATATATATGTTTATATAAATTCTTGTATGTATATGTATGTATGCATGTATATTACCCTTGGCTTACTCCTCTAGTGAATTTCACTAAAGCAACTGGCTTTGTAAGAGGAGCTTGGAAATGGAGGCCCTTTTCTATTTTATGGAATAATTTGAAAAAGATTGGTGATGCTTATTTAAAGACATGGTAGAATTCTGCAATGAATCTGATTGGTTCTAAAACATTTTAATTGGGGGATTTTTTTAATTAATGCTTCATCCCTATTTCTTGGTATAAATCTATGTTAGCTCTTCATCTCATCTTTGTTTAACTCTTAGTTGATATTCACACAGAAATTCATCATCCATATCTAACTTAGTGGAATATAATGTACCTCCCCATGAGAAGCCTTACCTTCTTGTAGGAGGGAATGGGGGATGGGTTGGGAGGGGGAGGCTGGAGGAGCAGGAGGAGGGAAAGGGGGAATCTTTGATTGGTATGTAAAATGAATAAAAATTTTTCTTAATAAAAAAAATAAGTGTCATAGGCATGCCCTTGTAATTTTCTGTATTTCATTAGTATCTGATATAAAGTCTCCCTTTGCACTTCTAACTTTACTATTTTGGCTCTTTTTTGTTAGATTGTTTTGTTTAGTTTTGCTAAGGGCGTGTTGATCTTGTTTGTATTTTTCAAGAACCAGTTTTTCTTCATTTCATTAAATGTTCGTATTGGGGATTTTTTCATTTGTTTGTTTCTATCTCATTAATTTCTACCCTGTTATATTTATTTACATTTATTGTTCTTAGCCTGATATTCATCATTGAGTTCTTTATTTGAATCATATCTGATGTGTTAAACTGCAGGCATATAGCTATAAAGTTTGTTTGAGGAGTGCTTTCCTTGTATCTCAGATCTGTTTGGTAGCTCTACCTTCGTTTTTATTCAATTCTAAGAATTTTTTTCATATCCTTCTTGATTTTTTCCCTATGATCCATTCACCATTCTGTATATGTTTAACCTCCATAGGTTTATGAATTGTCTCATGTTTCCCCTGTTGATTTCCAGTTTTATTCCATTGTGTTATAAGAAGGTATTTCAAATTTCCAGTATTTGTTGGAACTTGCTTTGTCTCTTGATTTTTGATCACTTTTAAAGAAAGTTCCATAACTTACAGAAAACAATGATATTCTGCAGTTTGGGGATGAAATGTTCTGTAAATGTCTGTTAACTCCATTTGATTAATGATGTCATTTAATATTTCTATATTTATCTTTAGTTGAGATGACCTGCCAATTGATGGCAGTGGGGTATTGATGTCATCAGCTACTATTGTGTTTGGTTGACCTGTGAATTATAGCTAGTAGTGTTTGCTTTATGGATTTTCATGGAACTGTGTTCAGTGCATATGTGTTTCCAGTTGTCATTTCCTCTTGCTGGATTATTCCCTAACCAGTATGATGTAACCTACTTTATATATTCTGTCTAATTTTAGTTATGTTTCTTTTCCATATATTAGAATAGTTATGCCTTCTTATTCTCTATTTCCATTTGTTTGAAATACTTTTACCCATCCTTTAACCCTAAAGGACTATTTGACTTTGATGGTGATGTGTATTTCTTGGAGGCAGCAAAAAGATGGGCCCTTTCTTTAATGTAATCTGCTAAGCTGATTATAATAACCAGAGTTATTATAAAAAGATGTGTATTGACTTGGTGATGGTGATACATGCCTTTAGTTCCAGTACCTGAGAGGCAGAGGTAAGCTGATCTGAATTCAGAGCCAACTTGGTCTACAGAGTGAGTTCCAGGACAGCCAGGGCTACACAGAGAAACGTCTCAAAACACAAACAAACAAACAAAAGCAAATAGAAAAAAATGAAAGAAATCCTATAAGAACACTAAACTGGAAGCCAGGATACAAGCACAGCAGACATGGTATTGACAGGGGCAGGCCCTGTGCATGCTGCTGCCGTCTCTGGGAGTTCATATGAGCTTTGCTCACGTAAATTAAGAGGGCCCTGTTTCTTTTTTTCTTTTTCTTTTTCTTTTTATTTACAAACTGTATGGTCTATGGCAGGCCTCTTGCTAGCTAGCTCTTTTTTTAAAAAAATAGGATTCCTGAGTGTGTGAATGAGTTGGTCTATGATTCTTGTTTCTTATCTTGGACTCTTTTCCTTCTGTTGGGTTTGTCTTGTCCAAATTTGATGTGATGGTTTTTATTGTATTTCATTATATTTTATTTTGTTATGTTTTAAATGAATGAATAAATGAAAACCTAGTCACTAGGGTAAAGGTTAAAAAAAATGAAAGTGTTGATTCCTGTCATCTTGCTGATTTCTTACTAGTTGTTGTTTCCATTCTCTTTGTATGCTTAACTATTGGCCTAGAATTTTTTACTTTTTCCCTATTGCCTCATGGATGTGTTCATCATTCTCTTCAATCCAAAGAATCCCTCCCAATATCTTCTGCGGAGCTAAGTTAAGGGTCATACATCCATTTAGCCTGTTTTTATCATGAAATGATTTTCTTTCTCCATTAATTATGACAGGTAGTTTTCTACATTCACTTAGCCTGTTTTTTTATCATGGAATGATTTTCTTTCTCCATTAATTATGACTGATAGTTTTATTAGGTATAGTAATCTGAGTCAGCAGATGTGGTGTCTCAGAACTTGAAATACATCATTCCATGCCCCACTGGTATTTAAAGTTTCTATTGAGAAATCAGCTGTTTTGAAGTACCCACCATTGGATGTGCCTTGCAATTTTCAAAAACGCTTTCATTGTTTTACATATCTAATGTTTAACTAAAGTGTAAAATGAAGAGTTAGTTTCTTTTCTGGTCCTATCAATTTGATGTGCTATGTGCTTCTTATACTTCAATGGATCTCTCTTTCCCTAGGTTTGAAAAATTTTATATTACATTTGTATTGAAAATACTTTCTATGCCTTTTGTCATGGATTTCTTCCAAGTCTTCTTCTGTGCCCTTAATTTGTTGATTTTGTCTTTTTATAGTGTTCTAATGATTTTCCATGTTCCATTTATTTTTTTCTTTTTAACAATTTTCTAAATGTTTTAGTTGAAATAGTGCATTGCTTTCTGACTGCCTTCCTCCCTTCAGCATGTCCAGTTATTCTCCTTCAAACCTCTCCCCTATCCCCAACTCTCAAGTTGATAGCCCATTTCCCTTGATTGTATTTGTTACACGTACATATCTCTATAGTCTCTATTTCTATCGTCTCTATCATAGCTATCTATCTGACTGTCAGTCACTCTGTCTGTTTCTATCTACCTGACTGTCAGTCTGTCTATCTGTCATCTAACTCTCTAAATAGATGGAAATAGAACCTGCTGAGTCTGTTTCTGTTGTTTATGGGTGTATGGTTTCAGGACTGACCATTCTTCATTGGACAACCAATAAGGGGGCTCATCCCTGGGAGATGCTAATTCCCCTTCGCCCAATAGTCAACAGTTACCTGTAGTTCTTTGTCTGAGGGTGGAGCCCCACAAAAATTTCCTGCTCTCACATTAATGTGTTCATTGATATTGTTGTTGTTTTACTTGATTACCCTTTTCTGAATGCTATGACTCCTCTACCTTGTTGATAAGCCTTGATATTCCTTACTTCCCATTATCCATTCATTTGGTGAGATTTTTCCACTGAGCTTCTGATTTTACTTATTGAAATTTTTATTTTTTCAGCATCATTTTAGCTTGCATTTTCTTCAATACTGCTACTCATTGAACACCATTTTCACGTCCTTTATTTCATTATGTTATTATTTCTCATTTCACTCAGCTATTTGTGTTCTCTTTGAATTAATTCAGTGGATTATTTATGTCCTCTGTAATTTCTCTGAACACACTTATGAATCATACTTTTGCGTCGTTCTTTGTCTACACTTCTGTCTAAGTCACTCTCACTTTGGCTCATTACTTTTAGATTGATAGATTTTTGGGAAAACGTTTTTACCTTCTTCGCATGTTTTTTTTGTGGTTTTGAATTGGGATTTTTCATTTCAGGAGTTAGATTGTTGGTTGAAGTCTTTTATTCGTTTTGGTCACCTGTTTACTTTTAGTGGGAATGTTTGGATGGGTCTCAGTTATAACAGGACTAGCATTTCTTTACCTCTGTTAGACTATGTTTAAAGAATCAGTCTATGTATTGAGAGTGAGTCCTCTCTCGAGAGTATAATGCTGTGTGCAATAGCCATTGCTGTTGAGGAGTCTATCTACTATGAAAGTGGAGTAACCATCAACTAATAATAACCCCTAAAGTGCTAATAATTTACAGAGTAAGAGAAATGAGCAGTACTACGTAATGTAATTGGTTATTGTATGGATGAATGGAAAGGAAAAGAAAGGAATACAGTAAGACTGATTGTTGGTATTGAGATGATAGAAAGTTATGAAGAAGAATGTAGAACAGGGAACTGCAGGGCCAAATAATGGAAGGAGATTATGTTGGACCTAAAAGCACACTGGAAAGAGAGGGAGGTAAAGATAGGGGAGAGAGAAAAAGAGACAGAGATGACAAAAAGAGGTGGAGAAGTGGGGATGCAGAACATGGATACTGATTGGCATGATTGCTGGATTCTCTCCAGATTCTATTGACTCTATTGCATGGCTTCCTCAGATCCCAGAATCCAATCTTGTCACTGGTAGTTCTTCTGTGATCTCTTATTGTTTATTGAGCTTCTGTATTAACTGTTCAATAGTTTGGATTCTTGTCTGTCTTTCTAGTGGTTTAATTGTTGATCCTATTAAAGATTTTGTTGTGCACATACATATGCATACTCTACTATATCTAACATGCACACCACATACATAGCCACACGTATATACCTATGAACACCAAACACATGCACTACACCTCTGTGTACACCACATACAGATACACACATGCATTACATGTATACTCATGTGAAAACCAGAATATGTATGTTTACACCCACACACACTAATACACTGCACACACATATAATTCACATGCACATAAAACACCGACATGTTCACCACATACACAGAACCATGTATGTATACATGCACCACATGTATCATCATGCCAGTGAGAACACATGATATCAGGCATTTTCTCTTATAATTAGGTGCTACAAAAGCCCAGCTTTGTAGATATTTATTCTGATATATTAGCCCTCTGCTTATAAATCTATATGAATGTTCTTGCTGAATTTTGGAGACTATGAACCTGACTGAGCTCTGTCACCAGAGTGAAGGTACCTCAGCTGGTGTTTATCTGCACCAGTCCTGCCCCCTGGGAAAGGCCAAGCCTTTTTTAGGTCCTCTGTCATCACACTCTCCTCCACCTGCTCAGTCCAGCTGTAAATACCAACATCGCTAGGTGAGAATTGTAAACTGTTTAAATGCCATAATGTTTGTTTATCGTTATTTAATTATCTTTCCTGAGTTACCACACACCTGTGACCCCACACTCTACTCTGGAGTTGAGTCAGACACTGAAATTCTGGCCAGCCTGTCCTACATACAAAAAAAAGTCTAAAAATACCAAGGGCTGTGTACATATCCCATTGATTAAGTCCTTGCTGCATACTATGCATGTAATAAAGCCTGTTCTTTTTTGTAGAATATGAAAATGTGCTGAGAGCGCAGACACTTTCACAAAGGTAAACTGAAGACCTGCATTTAGGCGGATGAAAGTGAGACAGGGATTTCTTGTATCTGTCAATTCTTTTTTGCTTTCAGATCAAAATAATCCTTATATCAAAGTGACATATTCCTATCTTTGAATCTTATTTTCAGCAGTTAAACTGTGTATACAGCTTACTCAGAATGATAGAAAAGATCTACAAAGAACACTGCTTGTAGCTATATGCTAAGACCTTCCTGTTTGGTGCTGTCATTGACTTTGTGACAGTAACAAAGGAGAACATGGAGGAGACTGCACAGAGTGCTTGCTTGAAGCTTGGGGGTAGGTTTCAGTACCTGATGTCTAACAATGCATCCCTGCTCAGACTCTAGTCCCCAGATGAACATGACAGATAGGGTTACATTGTAGAGACTTGAGTATGCTGTCACAGCTTTACCACTTTCACAGCCCTTCAGTAGATAGGTTTTCAATTTTACCTCTTGAGTATATCAGAAGTTGCAAGCTGCCACATTCTTTTGATAGCACAAGTGGATTTTAAAAGTCATTATGGCTTCAATTTTTCTCTAAATACAACCATAATTCTCACAAATGATTATAATCATTTTTAAACATTTAGTTGATATCCAAGGACATTAGGAAACTGGTTTGCTGTTTTCCACACCTCGTGACAAAGCAACAAGACTTCTGTGCCCGTTTCACAGTTCTTGTGATTTGCCAACATGAGTTGTATACCACAACCATTCCCCTCATTCCCACCCTTTCTGCTCAGTTTCAAGTGTAGGCAGCAAATTGTCTTCCTAGGAGCAGTTTGGCTCTACTCTGCATTCCCACTGAGCCATGAATGACCTTCATCTTTGATGGAAAACACGACACAGCAGGGATCACTCAGATGATTGAATGTTGGGGAATATAAAGTACACAAGAAGTGACTGCTAAAGAAAGGTAGAAAATGCTACATAGAAATCAAGCTTTGGATGGCAAGGCTTCAGATGTTTGAGTACAATTCATGGTGGCTTCACATTCCTTGAAATCTAGATCAAAAGATTGTTAATTTTTAGATTACATACTGTATATGACAGGCAGCACTGCATCCCTTGTCATATCTGAAGACCTGAGCTCTAATGCCACTGATGTAGAAAACAGAGGCCATGGGGAGGTTATTGAGGTCATAAGGGTGGGGCCCCAATCTACTGTAGCCAGTGTCCTTATAAGAGGAGGAGGAGAATGCTCAAGCTAAGAGAACGGCTCATGCAAAGACACAACAGGACAGCAGCTGTCTCCCTCAGGAGAAGGAAAGTCTGTTAGAAACATCTGGAACCCACATCTCATGTTCCTGAATTTTATTTTAAAATAACTTTTTGTGTTCTCCAAACTTGTTTCCTGACTATGCAGCAACCTGATATATGTTCACAAAGAAACAGAAGGGGGGGGGGTGTTAAAGTTTCTTACCACAATGAAATTATGAATGTTTAAGGAGGTAGAGATAAAAATTACTCTAGCTTAATGCATGCATATATCAGGTTCTCACACTGTATCTGATGGATATTTGCATTATGTGTCAATTAAAAATTAAGTCCTAAAATCAAGAAAACAAATTATTTTGACTACGAATATTTTTCCTTCCTTTTTATTGAAAACAGATTATTTTTTCTTACATACTATATCATGACTACACTTTCCCCTCCCTCTACTCCTCCCATTTCCTCCCCATTTCTCCTCCCATTCAGATCCACCCCCTGTCTCTTCTGATTAATTTTGGTTTGAAGTCTATTTTGTCAGATATTAAAATGGCTACACCAGGTTGGTTTTTAGGTCCATTTGCTTGGATTATCTTTTTTCACCCTTTCATCCTGAGATGATGTCTGTCCTTGATGTTAAAGTGTGTTTCTTGGATGCTGCAGATGGATGGATCTTGTTTTTCATCCATTATGTTAGTCTGTATCTTTTCATTGGGGAATTGTGACATGAGACCATTGTTGTTGAGAGTTATCAATGAGCAGTGTTTGTTGATTTTTGTTATTTTGTTGTTGTGGTGGAGGTGGTGGAGGTAGAGGTAGAGGTGGTGGAGGTGTTGGAGGTAGAGGTAGAGGTGGTGGAGGTGGTGGAGGTGGTGGAGGTGGTGGAGGTGGTGGAGGTGGTAGAGGTGGTAGAGGTGGTGGATGTGTGTTTCCCCTCTTTTGACATTCCTCACCTGAGATTATTTATTCCTTGTGTTTTCTTGGGTATGGTTAAATTCTTTAAGTTGAAGTTCTCCTTCTAACACCTACTGTGGGGCTAGATTTGTAGGTAGTACTGCTTCAATTTGGTTTTATCATGGAATGTCTTATTTTATCTATTGTGATTGGAAGTTTTGCGGGATATAGTAGTCTGAGTTGGCATCTGTGGTCTCTCAGAGTTTGTAGAACATCTGTCTAGGAGCTTCTGGCTTTTAGTCTTCAATGATAAGTCAGGTATAATTCTAGTAGGTCTACCTTTATATGTTACTTGTTTTTATCCCTCGCAGTTTATAATGCTCTTACTTTTTCCTGTATGTTTAGTGTTTTGATTAATATGTACCAAGGGGAATTTCTTTTCTCGTCCAGTCTATTTGCTGTCCAATATGTTTCTTGTACATTGATAGGCATCTCTTCCTTAGGTTAGGGAAATTTTCTGCCAAGATTTTGTTGAGAATATTTCTTGTGCCTTTGACCTGTTTTTTTTTTCTTCTCCTTCTTCTATTCCTATTATTCTTAGATTTGGTTTTTGAATAGTATCCCGGATTTCCTGGATGTTTTGTTCCAGGATTTTTTTTAATTTAACACTTCTTTGATGGAAGAAGCCATCTCTTCTACCTTGTCTTCAATGCCTGAGATTCTGTCTTCCATATCTTGTATTGAGTTGGTGAGACTTGTTTCTGATATTGCTGTACAAGTTCCTAAGTTTTTCATTTCCAGATTCTCCTCAGTTTAGGTTTTGTTTATTGATTCTATTTCCATTCATAGGTCTTGGACTGTTTTGTTTATTTCCTTCCACCATTTGTTTGTATTTTCATAGATTTCTTTAAGAAATTTATTTCCTTTTAAAGGACCTTTATCATATTCATAAAGCCTATTTAAAGGTCTCTGTCTTATGCTTTACCTATATTGCAATACTCAGGGCCTACTGTAGTATGGTTGCTGGCCTCTAGTCAAGACATAATTGTCCTGGCTGTTATTGTGTTTTTATGCTGGTATCTAGGCATCTGGGGTTGGAAAAATTATAGTTCTAGATGCAGATACCTGCTCTTGCTTTTGCTGGGTGAATGTTTTGTTCCTTGGTTTCTGTTGCCCTTTCTAATTATTAAGAGTGTGTGGTGGCTGTGTGTTGCCTGGGGGGGGGGGGATTTATTTGGGATCCTGCCAGGTGTTGCCACTGGGGGTTCTGGGTAAAATTGGGAGCTGACACTTAGAAATGGTGACAAGGTGAGGGAGGGTTCCTCCCACTGAAGGGAGGAAAGTGGGATATTCCATCAGGATCTGCTTAATCCCCTAGGAATGGGGGCAGAGAGCTCTGCATGTGACTCACTCAAGGAGTAGGTTGTTTTATTTATTTCTCCTGAATCCAAACACTCCCTCTTGGAGTGAGAGAGATATATAAGCCTCAAAAAGCTCACAGACTAATGTGACTAAGGGAGTGTAGACTGTTTTAAGATTTCATGAAACCTTTTCCTGAGGTTATGTAAGCAGTAACTAATTCTAGGGCAAATGAAACATTTTCATGAAACTGCCTTCGTGTTGTGCAGAAAGTTGGAGGGAAAAGGGTTCCATAATTGTTAACCATACTGAGGTGGGCTTCCCAAGTGATGCTGATAACTTTAAGTCACCCATGCTCCAAGTTACTCCTTACCCAAGCTCCTGTAAGTAAACCAAATAAACTTAGTTGTCCGCTGTGGTGGTATTGTGTTCCCCAAAATATTGTGTACCTTAATAAACTTATCTGGGGTCAGAGACGGAACAGCCACAATATTAAACAGAGGTTAGGCAGTGGTAGCACACGCCTTTAATCCTAGCATTCCAGAGACAGAAATCCCTCTGGATCTCTGTGAGTTCAAGGCCACATTAGAAACAGCCAAGCTTGGTGACACAGCCTTTAATCCCAGAAAGCCAACCTTTAATCCCAGGGAGTGGTAATAGAAAGCAGAAAGGTATATAAGGCGTGAGGACCAGAAACTCGACGCATTTGGCCTGGAGAAGCATTTGGCCTGGTTAAGCATTCAGGCTTTCAAGCAGCAGTTCAGCTGAGAGCCATTCGGATATGAGGACATAGAGGCTTCAGTCTGAGGAAGCAAGACCAGCTGAGGATCTGGTGAGGTGAGATAGCTGTGGCTTGTTCTGTCTCTCTGATCTTCCAGTGTTCACCCCAATACCCGGCTCAGGTTTGATTTTATTAATAAGACTCTTCTAAGATTCATGCTACAGTCTGCTAAGCTAAATGTAAGAGAAATAGTTCCATTGACCTGTCTGCTCTCACACTAGCAGTCTTCAATGGCCTATAGCTCCATAAGTAGGAGTGGGACTTCATGAGCCCCTCTTTTTACTCATATTTAAATTGAGAAATACTTTCAAACAGGAAATGAAAGAGACTCTCAGGACATTGCTTCTGAGACCATGGGTCATAGAAACAGATGACCTCAACTGAGTTTCACAGAATCAGAGAACTGAGTTAAATAAACATTCATTCCTCTGGCATACAAAGTCTACATAGCCTGAGGGAAACACAGGGAAATTCAGTCTCAGAAGAAAACTGTTTCCTATGAGGTCATTGGGAAGACTTGGTTATTACTAGATGAGGTGGTCATGAATATCTGGGACTTAAAAATAATAGAGGGAGATAAGCTATTATTAAGGAAACTTGGCATGAGAGGAGCAGTTTGGTGGCCAATTCACTAGGCCTTCTAGGCCTGTGTTCACTTCACAGGAGAGTTTAAAAAAAGAATTTGTCATTGATTTCAAGACTGGTGTAGGCCTTAGTACTTTGTGCAGCTACCTGGTAGGATGTAAGGTTTATGAACTAAGAGAAGCTCCGAGGAACCTGAATTATTTAGACAAGCATGTCACTTAGGTTTACTAAAGTGCTAATACTATCAAGATGTGATGAGAGCAGGGCAAAGAAAACAAAGCGATGTTCTGTGGAGGTAAATGTGGCAAGGTGTCTGTCATCACTGATACACCGAGAACTGACAGAATACCCACTGGTGTGCTGGCAAGTTTCTAGAAGGACACAGCCTGAACTGCAGGTCACTAGGAGTAAGCTAAGGAGTAACAAAGCATGACAATGAAAAAGATTGAGCTTATCTGGGATGAGAAGCATCCTCCAGAGTGTTCTGTGCACATCTGTAATTTGTAAGAAAGTATGCCAAGGGTGGAGTTTGCTCACACATCCAATGGTTCTTTTATAAGCCAGGTGTGACTAGTGAAAGAGCAATGACCACAACACTAGCCTGGAGCCTATGGATCCCAGGACCCAGGATGCAATTCTAGTGGAAGCCACAGAAGGCAAGACGATAACCCTGCTCCATGACCTCATCAGATCACCAAGCTACACTTAGGCCAAATTGTTTCTTTGATGTTCTGGTATTCTATTTGGGGTGAAGAGACATTTGTTTATATCTCCCAAGGCTTACACATAAGAGAAAATGATTTCTTTCATAGGAAAAAATCATAAAACTTTGGGCAAGCAAGACATGGTAAGCAAATATTAGGGATATGTTCTAAACTGAAATCCCAAGTTTGTTGATTTTAGAATTAACAATAATGATAACAAATAAAATTAATAATAAAATATAATGGGATAATTCTAGACCAATCAGAGACACATAGAACTACTAGAAAGAAAGAAGTTAAGGAGCAAATAAAATTTAGTGAGTTATATGATACTTAAAGATCTGCTACTTTTCCAGAGTTGCCTGATCTGAGCATTGGTCACAATAATCTAAGACACATCTATAAAAATCTGTGAAGTAAAGAGGCTGACAATAGGTAATATAAAGTCATAGGAGACAATTTTTCAGAGCTTATGAGGGACTATAATTCTTCGATTTAGAAATATGAAAATAAAATTCAAACCTAAACACATGCAGAACAAAATAGTACTTATAACAAATGACTGCTCAGTAAAAACTGGAAGTCAATGAAAGACTGTAAGTGATTCAGTGAGGAAAGTTAATTGTCAACTTTGAATTGTATATTAAGGCATGCTACTTTGCTGAAGGTATTTGTCAGCTCTAGGAGTCTTCGGATAGAGTTTTTAGGGTCTTTTATGTATAAAATCATATCATAGGCAAATAAAGTTTCTTTGACTTCTTGTTTTCTTGCTTCCATCCCTTTTATTTCCCTCACTTATTGTCCTTTCATACTACACAAAACTTAACTCTAAATGTCTTTTCATTCTAGTTAAGAAGTCAAGTACTATGCTGAACAGGACTGGGGAGAGTTGATATCTTTGCCTTGTTCCAAATTTTAGTGGAAATGCTTTGAGGCTTTCCTCCACTTAGGGTGATGTTGGGTGTGGGCTTCCAGTATATTACTTTATTATCTTAAGATATAGCATCTATAGCTCCATTCTCTCCAGAATTTTTATCCTGAATGGATATTGCATTTTCTCAAAGAACCTTTCTTCATTTAGTGCTTTATTCTATTTATGCAGTTGATTATTTTTATTCATTTAATTATACTGAACCATCCCTGCATATCTGGGGTACAGGTGAGTTGATCATGACAAATAATCTTTTTGATGTGTTCCTCAATTTGGTTAAAAAGTTTTTATTGAGACTTGTTCCTTTTATATTCATCGAAGATATTAGCTTCTGATTTTCTTTCTTTGTGAGTCTTTTTGTGATTTTCATTATTAGGTTAATTAGACTTAGAATTAGAAATTAGAGTAAGAATTAGAATTTCTAATTAGAATTAGAAAAATGTATGTCCCATTTCTACCTTGCGTAATAATTTGAGGAGGATTGGTGTCAGTTCTTCTTGAAGGTCTTGTAGAATTCTATGCAGAATCTATCTATCTGGTCCTGGGCTTTTCCTGGTTGAGGGATATTTGGTTGTTGTTGCTATTTATGGGTCTGCTCAAGTTGCTTATTTCACCTTGACTTTACCTTGATTGGATGTATATAAATATGTATAATTTAGGTTTTTCAGCTTGGAGGAAGTACAGACTATTAAAGTTTGTTCCGTACTTCTCTGAATTTCCTTGGTGTCTGTTGTAATGTCCCCCTCATCTCTAATTTATTTGGATCCTCTCTCTGTGTCATTTGGTTTATTTGGATAAAGACTTTTCAATCTTGTTGACTTTCTATAAAAAAACAATTCCTTGTTTGTTTGTTTGTTTATGATTTCTATTTCATTGATTTCAGCCCTGAGTTGGAATATATCTTCCCTGATATTCTTTATGGACATTATTTCTTTTTGTTTTTCTAGAGCTTTCAGACGTGTCACAAAGTTACTAATACGAGAGCTCTCCAGCTAATACTTTTTATGTAGGCATTGATTGATAAGAACTTTCCCCTAGAACTGCCTCATTATATCCCTTAGGTTTGGGTGTGTTATGATTTTATTTTCTCTCAAGTAAAGGGTTTTTAATTTCTGTCATGACCCTATTTTCATTTGTTAGAAAATTGTTCATTTTCTGTAACTTTGTATACTTTCTGTTGCTTTTGTTGCTAATGTCCAACTTTATAATGGTCAGAAAGGATGCAGGATAGTATTTCAGTTTTCTTTTATATATTAAAACTTACTTTGTATCCTAAAATGTGGTCAGTTTTGGAGAAAGTTCCATGAGCTTGATGGTGTGGTGTGTTTCTTGGATTCATCAGAAAAACATATCTTGTTTTTTCTTTCAATCTGTTATTCTGTGTCTTTTTCTAGAGTAACTGAGACCATTAATGTTGAGAATTATTAGTAAGTAGTGATTTTTGATGTCTTACATTTTGGTTTGGGGTGGGTCCATCCTCTTTTGACTTATGGTTATGGTATTTTTTATTCCTTGTGTCCTCTAAAACTAAAGTTTTTCTTTTAATCCCTCTGTAGAACTGGATTCATGAATATAAATTTCTTAAAATTGATTTTATCATGGAATAATTTTTTTCTCCATTGATTTTGATAGATGGTTTTGCCGGGTATCGTAGTCTGGGCTGACATCTGTGCAATCTCAGAACTTATAGAACGTGCATCCTAGCCCTTTTGGTTTTCAGAGTCTCCACTGAAAAGTCAGGTAATAAGCCCCAGGTTTCAAACAGCCAACTCATGCAATGAGCACAGGACCCGGTCCCACTGCCTGGATGCCTCCCAAACAGATGAAGCCAATCAACTGTCTCACCCATTCAGAGGGCCTGATCCAGTTGGGGGCCCCTCAGCCATTGTTTCATAGTTCATGTGTTTCCATTCATTTGGCTATTTGTCCCTGTGCTTTATCCAACCTGGGACTTATGCAGGGTCGCTTGGGAGGAGGGGACTGGCCCTGCCTGGACTGAGTCTACCAGGTTGATCTCAGTCCTCGGGGGAGGCTTTGCCCTGGAGGAGGTGGGAATGGGGGGTGGGCTGGGGGGAAGGGAAGGGGGGCGGGAGGGGGGAGAACAAGGGAATCCATGGCTGATATGTAGAACTGAATGATATTGTAAAATAAAATAAAATAAAATAAAAATAAATAAAAAAATAAATAAAATGTTAAAAAAAAGTCAGGTAATAATCTAATGGCCCTAACTTTATGTATGACATGGTCTTGTTTTCCTTGAAGTTTTAATATCCATTCTTTGTTCTGTACATTTAATATTTTGATTGCTATGCGTTCATAGGAATTTCTTTTCTGCCCCTGTCTACTTAGTGTTCTGCATGTTTCTTTAATCTTGATATGCATTTTTTCTTTGGGACAGGGGCTTTTATTCTATAATCTTATTAATATTTTCTGAGCCTGACCTGGGTTTCTTCTACTTCCTGTATATCTATTATTTGTAGTTTTGGTCTTTTCATGGTGTCCCACATTTTTCTCGATTATTTGTGCCTGAAGTTTACCTTAGGTTTGGTATTTTTCTTTGACTGAGCCATCCATTTCTTCAACCTTGTCTCCAAGACCCAGAATTCTCTCTTCCATGTCTTTTAGTGTTTTGTTGAGGCTTATAACAGAGGCTTTCATTTGATATCTTAAGTTTTTCATTTCTAGTTTTATTTCACTTTGGGGTTTTTTTTTAATGATTCTATTTCTTTGGTAAATTCTATTTTCACGTATTGAAGTATCTCATTTCCTCAACTGTTAGTGCTTTCATTAAGGCATATATAATGTCTTATGATGAATATTCATATGTTCTTTTAGGTCCTTGAACAGATTCATAGTGGCTATTTTGAAGTCTTCATCTTGTGCTTCAGCTTTTCTTCATGCCTGTTGCAGTAGGGCTGCTGGCTTCTAGAGGAGGCCTATTGTCTTAGCTGTTTATGTTTGTATTTTTGCTCTGCAATCTAGGCATCTGGAGTTATGATGTTTGAAGTGTTTCTTTGAATAACTATTTGATACAGTTTTTTAAGTGGGTGTTCTGTTCTTTGGTTGCTGCTGCCCAAACTGGCCACTGGGGATCCCTGCTAGAAAGTGTTTCTGTAGATCAGCAAGTAACACAAAGGAATGGACAGAGTCTAGAAGGAAAGCCTGAAAGGGGCAGGAAAAGAGCTAAGGGTACATTCAATCCGTACAAAGAGGCAGAATCCCCAAGGCTTTAAGGTGGTGTTGATCATCCATGGGAAGGTCTGTTTCTTGGAAACAGCAAATAGACGGACCTTGTTTTCAGATTCTTTCTCTTAGTCTGTGTGTCCTTATTAGGGAATTAAGACTACTAATAGTAAGAGTTTTTATTTAATAATGTGCATTAATTCTGGTCATTTTGTTGCTTTTGATGGTGTTCTATTATAAAACTTTTGATTTGGTATCTTGGAATAGTTTGTTTTTTTAGTCTTCTTAGGTGTGTTTTACTTTGTGTTCAGACCTCTTTTACTCTTCCAATATCTTCTATAGAGCTGGTTTGGTGGTCACAAAGTACTTAAATATGTTTCTAATGTGTAATTTTTTTCTTTTCTTCTTTTATTATGACTGGTAATTTTGCTGGGCATCGTAGCCAAGTCTAGCATCTGTGGTTTTTTTCATAACTTGTAGAACATTGGTTCAGCCCTTTTTGACATTCATGGTTTCTGTTGAAAAAATCTGCTGTTGTTCTGGCGGGCTTGCTTTTCCATGAGAGTTCATCTTTCTCTCTTACTGCTTTCAGTATCTTTGTTCTTTGCATTCAGTGTTATCACTACTACATGATGTGGGGAGTTTCTTTTCTGGTCCTGTCTATTAGATAGTCTGTATGCCTCCTGTATTTTCATAGGGATTTCTCTGCCTAGATTCAGGAAGTTTATTTTCTATGATTTTTGTAGAAATCTTTTCTATGCCTTTGAACTGGGTCTCCTTTCTTTCTCTATGTATTATTTGTTTGTTGATTCTTTTTATAATTCCAAGGTTTTTTGTATGTTTCACTATTGATTATTTTTGTTCTCATCATTTTTCATTTGACATTTTCTTTGACTGAGTAATCCAATTCATATACCTTGCCTTTAAGACATGACAGTCTCTCTTCTAGATTATCCAACCCATTGATGAGACTGTCCTCTGATTTTTTTTTAATTTCTGATTTTTGTCATTTCAAATTTTATTTCGTTTTTTTCTAGGTGATTCTTTGTCTTTATTAAATACTGTTTTCATGCCTTGAATTGTTTTCATTCTTTCACTCAACTGTGTTATCATAGTTTTTACTTTGGCATTTTTCATATCCTCATTGAGTTTTCTAGTCATTGTTATTTTAAAATTATTGTCATCTAAGTAACTTTTAACTGGGGACATCATTACAGAAATGAGTTTTTTGTTGGTGATTTACTGCTTTGATTATTCATGCTTGTGTATTTGCAATGGGACCTGAGCATCTGGAGTTAAGTAATTGGTACTGTTTCTTGGTATGGGAAATCTTATCTATCTTTTGATAAATGGCTGTTTGAACTTCTTTGCCTGTTACCTCAATTTGTCAGGTGACTAAATAGATGCATGGAGCATAAGGATACTATATCTTTGGGCATTTCATTGTTGATATTTGAATGGGCTTTCTGAAATAGTTGGAACTAAGTGAGGTTTCTAACACCAGGAGCAGATCTTCTGGGTTGATGTATTATGTCCCCCAATATACTGTGTCCACCAATAAAATTTACCTGAGGATCAGAGGAAAAAGCCAGCCACTATAGTAAACATAGAAGTCAGGCAATGGTATGGTAGTGCACACCTTTAATCCTATCACTTGTGAGACATGGATCTCTCTGGATCTCTGTGAGTTCAAGGCCACACTGGGAACAGAGCCAGGTACATGCCTTGTGTGTGTGTGTGTGTGTGTGTGTGTGTGTGTGTGTGTGTGTGTGTGTGTTTTGTTTTGTTTTGTTTTGTTTTGTTTTTTTCCAAGACAGGGTTTCTCTGTGTAGCTTTGTGCCTTTCCTGGAACTCACTCTGTAGCCTAGGTTGGCCTTGAACTCAGAGATCTGTCTGCCTCTGCATCCCAAATGCTGGGATTAAAGGTGTGTGCCACCACCACTTGACTGGATACATGCCTTTAATCCCAGCACTAACCATAGAGGTCTGGAGGTCTGTACAGACAGACAGGAAGTAACAGAGTTGGGCAGGAAGAGGAAGTAATGTAGCTGGACTGAGAGTGCAAATGAGGGAGCAGAACAGAAAAGCATATAGGTGTGGGTATACAGGAAGTATGTCTTTTTGGAAGCTGTGGAGTTGGTGAGGTGAGGTTAGCTGTGGCTTTTCCTATTCCTCTGATCTCTCAGGTTTCCACCTTGATATATGGCTCTGTGTTTTTTTATTTAATAAGACCTTTTAAGATTTGTCTACAATCTTCTGTAGAATTGCTGAATTCACAAAGTCAATCTTCAAGGATCTGAAGGAAGTATTCACAACTTTTCTTCAGGTAAAGGGTGTTGGTGGTTTTGATACGAGTCTAGGATTCCCTACCTGAAAAAGAGGGTGTGGAAGGGGTAGAAGGCAGGTGTAGAATACTTGGTTTTCAGTAAGGCTTGGGGTGGGTAGAGTTGCTAGTGTGTGGGTCTAGTGCTCCTACATGAAGACATGGGTCAAGAAAGTAAATGTAGTTGGTGGAACCTCTTGGGAACCAGGCCAATCCAAAGCTTTCTCAGAAACTCTGACAAAAGGTCAGGGCAATGGGAACACTAATTCTTTGTCCTTGCCCAGCAGCAGACTTAGCAAGGTCCTTTCTCAGTCTTGTTCCGGGTCCTTAAAAGAGTTAAGGTTTTAATTCCTGGAAATCTGAAACCCTTCTTCTGAAGGGCTGTGGTTATAAGGCCCTAGGCTGTTGTGTACTTGCTCTGAAATGCAACTGAGATACCCTGTGTTCCCTTTGTGCAACAATGCTTGATTAGCTTCCTTCTACCTTTGTCCCATCTTAGGACAGTTTTCTAGTGATTCTGTCCCAGTTTCCACTGCAAACAGTATATAAGATGCTGTGCTTCTCAATAAATGGGCTCCCTGGAGTGATCAACTCATTCATGCAGACCTCCTGATCCCAGCTTTCTGTCATCTTTATTTTCTCATCCCTGGCCCTCCCCCTTGACACCAGGACTGATGCTCAAGATCCTTATTACTAGGGGTTCAGATCAGAACCAATGTGCTGTCTGCCTCATTGATATATGTGGAATGGTGCTCAGAAATGTGAATGTTTGGTTTTATAAATGTTCATTACATCACAATATTTTCACTAATATAACAAAACAACAGCTTATTATTGTGTGCATATATTGTCATGCTAGTGAGTCAAACTCAGAGCCTAACTCACATTAGACAAATATTTTACTACTGAATCACTTACCCAGCACTTTGGTAATTATCTTTTAAAGCTAATTCATTGAACTGCAAATTAATTAGGCTTTTTTTGTTATTAAACACTGGGAAAATATAGATCAAAGAAGATGTCTTTGCTTATTATTTTTCTGAAACAAGTATTGTAGCAACAATTTAAAAGAGCCATTTACTGTTAAATATTACTCGTGTAACCTAGGAAATTTAATTGGTGGTTCAGTGAAAAATGTAATTTATACAAAAACCACAGTAAATGAACTTAGCAGGATACATGTGCTCGAGCACACACACATACATGCACACACATATGTGCACACACACATGCACACACATACATGCACACACACAGGAATGCTCATGCATGCATATGCATGCACGGGCACACAAACACATGTTTATTTGAGAGGGAGTGAGGGGGATGTGGAAGGATTGGAGGAAAGACAGGGAAGGAGTGAGTGAAGTTTTGTATTTGTATTTAATATGAGTTTTTCAATAAAAAATAAAAATAAATTAATATTATTTAGTGTATTATAGGATGACCAAAATAGAATTATCCTAACATGTGAAAATTGCAAATGCCAAATTTCTCTCCCTTTCCTTCATGCTTTCACCTTCAAACAAGACAGATATCTTGGTGGTTTGTCCATCAGGATTTTAATGAATAAAGACCTGTATTATTATTTTGAAACCCTTTTGTTCAAGCAGCAGTTGGAGGAGGTCAGAGATCCCAAAATGCCTGGCCATATAAATGTGATCCCCTGATTGTTCACAAGGTTCTGAATCTCAGGCTCTTTGCCTCTACCTTAGAGCCTGGCTTCATCTGCAATTCTGTCATGAGCTAAACTCTAGCCTTTTGAGTCTCAGAGATTCTTTCCTGGTTCCTGCCAGTGTCTTCATTCTAAAGGCTACTGTGTTAGGGGAAATACTCTGTTTTCACTTTATAGACCTACAGATCTTTGGGCCAAGGACTTGAGATGTCTCTCAAATGATATATAGGAACATAGGCCACTATATCCTTCCCCTATGCCTTTCATGGATGCTTGTCTAATGCAGATACAGGTGGAGCTAGCTCTTGTTTGGACACTGCTAGTGATGTAAGGGTTAAAGCTACGGGAGGTGCAGAGTGCTGCTGAATTCATGCCACCCCAGCACCTAAACCATGTGCTGTACACAGGGGTTCATATGTACCATCACAGTTAACTGGCACAATGTGTAGAGGTTTTGAAGACTGGCGCACTCATATCTCAATAAGCTGCTCATGTCATCTGAAATTCTGCTCATTGAAATTGTTTCTTAGATTGCTGTGATTGTGCTTGGGCCTCTTCCAAAATTATTAACTCAGAGAAATGAAATCCTTACTGGCTTTCATTTCACATTCAGTGGTATCCTAAGGAAATATGACAAGGCAGGGCCAGTCTTGTTTACTCACTCTGAGTATGCATGCGTGATGGAAACTGTGAGACCAGTGTGAAGCACAGAATGAGCCAATGCTCAATAAAAAATACATTTGGTGAACCATAGTAACAAAGATATTTGTGTGCTTTCCAGTCTTGGGCCTATTAACAAAGCTGCAGCTAGCAGTCACTTTTTTCATTTACTTTTGAGAATTTCATATTTGAACACTGCATTTACATCATATGCATATACATGTAAATTTATAAATATCACATTGTTCAGGGTTCATTTAATGCTGCTCACATATACATGTGTTTATTGATGACTACTTGAAATTGAGTAACCTATCCAGTAGCTCATCTGTGGAGAACAGAGTCTCCCTGTCTCAGCAATCATTAATCAAGTAGCATGATGGAATTTCTTGAGGAAATGATGTCCCTTTGTCCAGAGTATCCAGGATGTATACACTGCCCAGCATTAACAGCTCAGCAAGAGCCAGGTTATCTAGCAGCACAGTGTTCCAGTTACTTTTATTGAGCCTTTAGTAGCCTCAAAGCACAAGACTAGTGGTACGCTAAAGACGATGCACCAAAAGGAGCTGTGATGTTTGTCTTTTGCAGTGAAAAGGTAAAAGCCCAGACTTTATAGGAAAATGTCTAGCACGAATTAGGTTCTGTACTCCCCGTGATTTGGGGACCTCTTTTGGACATGGTAAGATGCTATTTTCTGTGAGTATAATGTCTAACGTTCTAATAGTTTGGTAGAAAATGTTCCTTGAAAGTCTTAGTGAAATATCTAGTCAGCAAAACTTCCATAAGATTTGGACAGAAACAGTGAAATTCTTGCAAATCGAAGTAAATGAACCCCTGTGTGTCAGAACAGATGACACTAAGGTAGCAGGCCAGGGGTGCTACTCCAGACACGTGACATAAACAGAAGAAAGCTGTTTTAGAAGGGAAACACAGTAAGTGGACCGCTCCCACCCCCTCACCCCCTCACCCACTCACCCCACTCCCCACTCTGCCCTTTCACTATACCAGGCAATAAAATAAAATTCTTCTCTTTTCTCTTTCAGAGAAACTCAGAAGAATCCATGTGACTCTCTGTCCATGTAGTCATTGTTCCTCTCTTCCAGGAACTTCAAGTTTTAGCTTTTGTTGGCCTGGACATGGCATTTCATGACAACATACACATATCTATACATGATGTATATGATTTTATGAAGCACAAGTAAGAATAAACATGGTATGTGTTTTTCAGATACTGGCATAATTCACTTACCATGATTATCTCCAGTTGCATCCATTTTCTTTCAAAAAAACATAACGTTGTTTTTCTTTATGGCTGAAAATTATCCCACTGTGTATGTATATATTTCCCTTATCCATTCCTCTACTGTTGGACACCTAGAGTAAACATTGCTGTGCATTTAGCTCTGTATATGCTGGCTAAGGGATAAATACCCATGAGTAGCATAGCTTGGTGATCTATTGTTTTTTGGTTTTGGTTTTGGTTTTTGTTTTTGTTTTTGTTTTTGTTTTTTTGAAAGGGGACTCCACATAATTCAGTGAGGGCTGGACAAGTTTACCATCATACCATATGTGTATAAAGGTTCCCTTTGCTGTGTATATCATTCCCAGCATTTGATTTTTGATTATTTTTCTTAACGATTGTCATTCTGTGAAGACTGGCATTGGGAATTTGATGGGGGTTGCAATAACTCTGTAGGTTGTTTTTAGTAAGATAGCAGTTTTCACAATATGAAGTCATCTAACCCATGGAGTTCCTTCCATCTTTTCGTTCCTTTATCAGTTGCTTCTTTTCAGTGCCTTAATGTTTTTATTAGAGAGGGCTTTCATGCGTTTTGTTAGGTTTGTTCCAAAGTAATTTTTCAGGCTGTTATGAATATCATTCTCTGATTTTTTTTTCCCCTCGGCATGTTTTTAATTGGTATATAAGAATGCTAGCATTTTTATATTAATTTTATACCCTGTCACTTTGGAGAAAATATTTGTCCACTCTGGGGCTATTTCTTATTTTTATCCATTAATTTTCTCACTTACATTATTGAGAAAAATTAGAAAGACTGGGATGCTTGTCTTATAATGGTATTATTCAAACTTTTTTGAATTTTTATCCACTTACGATGTTTTTGGGGAAGCGTGCAAGGCAGGAACTCAGCACAGTTTTACTTCCTTCTCACCTCCGCATTTAATCAGGAACCGCCTGCAACCAATTGCGCATGCCCATATTGGACACTCCTCTATCTTAATTACAACAAAGCATCAACCGTACAGGGAGACCTTCAGCTTGAGTCATGTTGCTGCTGAGGAGGGCTGGTAAGCACACTTTTGCCTAGCACTAGGGCAGCCACTTCCTAACATGTTTTTTAATGCCAGTAACAGTGTTGCCTATTAACACTGTTGTAAAATTCTCTCCATTTTCTAAATTGGAGAGCCAAATCACAGTGTCTTCTTTAGGGTTGCTATTGCTGAGATGAAACACCATAACCAAAAACAACTTGGGGACAAAAGGATTTATTTCACTCACAGTTCCATATAACAGCAAGAGCTGGAACTCATACAGGGTAGTAACCTGGAGGCAGGAGCTGATGCAGGGGCCATGAAGGAGTGCTGCTTACTGGCTTGCTTCACATGCTTTCTTATAGAACTTAGGATCACCAGTCCAGGCCTCACTCTCAATGGGCTGCGCCCTTCCACATAAATCACAAATTAAGAAAATGCCCTACAGGCTTGCCTAACAGCCCAATCTTATGGAGGCATTTTCTAAATTGTGGCTCTCTCCTTTCTGAAAACTCCAGTTTATGTCAAGTTGACATAAAACTAACCCAGTACACATGGGAAGAACAATCCATTTTTAAAAGCAAATCTGAGCACTCAGAAGGATACAAAAACCTAGTCTCCTACTTGGTCCATCCAAGAGCAGATGGTAAGCATTTCTATAACTATATTACACTGATGAATTACACTTGGTCCTTGACCAAGTTTTGGATATAAATACTTTCCCTTTCCCTTGGGGTAAAAAACTAAGTTGTTTATGATGGCACCAAACATATGGTTCAAATTCAGCCCTCGCCTATTTTCTGGTTTTGGTGGTTTGAAAGAAAATGGCCCCCATAGGGAGTGGCACTATTTGGAGTTGTGACTTTGATGGAGGAAGTGTGGCCTTACTGGAGGAAATATGTCACAGTAGGGGTGGGTTTTGAAGTCTCCTATACCCAAGCTCTGCTCAGTGTGACACATGGTTGCTTCTGTTGCCTGTAGGTCAAAATGTAGAACTCTCACCTCCTTTCCCAGCACCATGTCTGTCTCAATGCTACCATACTCCCTGTCATGATGGTAATGGATTAAACCTCTGCAACTGTAATGTTTTCCTTTATAAGAGTTGCTGTGGTCATGGTGTCTCTTCACAGCAATGGAAACCCTAACTAAGACACAGGACAACCTCACATAACCTCTGTTTATGGTTCATATATCTGAGCAGGAGTGCAATACCTTGCCTAAAACAAGCTACTGCACATTCTTCTCCATCCTCAGAAAGTACATCCTATACCAGTTTTACATCCTACACCGATTTTGTTTGCCTATTTTCTAATTATTCTTCAAGTGAATATTAAATAGTAATTTTCCTTGGGGAGAACTCTCCTGACTGATCACTCTTTCCAAATTATTATAAAGAACCTTCCTTCTGATTCCTCTGTGTCTTATGTTTGCCACCAGTTCTTTCTGGGCATGCTTTCTGACCACACTATTCCACTCACACTAAAGAATGGAGGGTTTGCAGTCAGGAAACCCAAATCACAGAAGTTTCTATATAATTAAATGTCATCATTAAGCCTGACTAGGAAACAGAGTTCACTGAAAACAGGTAATGTAATTAGTGGTGAGTAATAACAGGTAAACATAACTATGGTGATGGGATAGAATTGGGTAAGTGGTTGGTGGAATTGCAACCATGTGGGGATTTTCAGGTTTCAAATAGGCAGAATCAGATAACGGCATGCCACTGAGTAGATTGCAGTCTTTGATGAATCCCAGTGCTTCAGGCTCAATGATAGATGCATCAGTCTTAGGAACAGAGGCTGTGGACTGAGGGACCAGTTTATACTCCTTTCATTTAGGCCTTCTATAAGGCTATCAGAACAGTAAGAGAGAGGTGTTAAAAATTTAGTGGATGACTTCAAGGAGAATAAAGGAAATCTATATTCATTGACTGTAGTGGTTGAATTGTTTTCTGTTCTCTGACATGCATTAACCTCCTGCACTCCTCCTGTGGCCTCATAAGGAATTCATTATTACTTTTTTTAATGATAAAAGTGTTTGGACCAAGTGTTTCATTAGAAGGACAAGCTTGAGCAAGTCCCAAGCAGAAAGCTTTCAGCTCTATAAAGTAGAAAGTTAATGTTCAAAGGAATTCTTATGACCTTTGTATCCAAGTGAAGGACAATGGCGCATCAGCCATGTCTCAGCCTCATTGGGACTGGGGTGCATAAGAAGTAGAAAGAAAATAAAAAAACGCAGTTAGTGCCCTATCACTGTAGTCTATGGGGTTCTGGGGGAAAGGCACTATGTTCAGTTTGGCATTCATCAGCCTATTTAAATATCCCTTGATTAATTCTGCATAATAATAGACATGTCTAAAAACTTCAGAACTGGAAACACATTTGAATAAAAAACCTGGAGCTTACAGAGAACACAAGATGAATTTAACACCTTAAAACCTACCTTCCTCACTGTCTGGTGGTCTTTTCCAAGATAAATTTATCATGACAGGAAGGAAATTTATTACCTTCTCAATGCATCCCTCTCCTTTTCTGTACCATTTAACCCCAAGAAAAAGAATTAATCAGTTCATCCTCTGTGCTCTCTCTATTCTTTGTTTAAAGCACTAATGCTGTGTTTGACTGATGACCTTGTTAAATATAAGTCTAGTACCAATTGTCTATTATCCTCTCAGAAGATTGTGATAGACTGTAACCTCTGAGCAAGGCTGGGATTCATTACTGCATGTATGAAATCTTGTGCATTACTGAACTTTAGAAAATGTTTTAAAAGGGGTATAGCTAAGAAATGGAAATGGCCCTAGTTACCATTCTAATCAAGTTCCATGTACCAGCTCACCTATTGCATACAACTGTCATTTGAAGCGAGCATCCTGTATTAGATGAAGAAACTGAAGAACATGTTGATGGGGAATGTCTTTCTTCACGCTGCAAATATGTGTTGCTCTGATTAGTTGATGAATATAGCCATTTGGCCTATGGCAAGGCAGCTTAGTGGCAGATGGAAAATTCAAAGGGAGAGACAGGAAGAAGGACAAGAGTGACGCCAGCCAGCTGCCCAAGGATCAGCATGTAATGGCACACAGGTAAAGTCACAGAACATGCTGCTACATATAGATTAACAGAAATGGGCTGAGTTTAAGAGCTAGTCAATTGTTAGCCTGAGTTAATGGCTGAGCAGTTATAAATAATATTAAGCCTCTGTTGATTATTTTATAAGCAGGCCACGGAATTGCGGGGCTTGGTGGGACATGGAGAAACACCATGTAGCCAGAAATAGGATGCTCTAGAGTTCAAGTCCACATGTGCAACTCAATCATCTCTATCATTCTCTCTATAACACTGTGTTGTTGTGTCCTACAGAAGTTTTTCAATTATTCACCATTTTCTTCTCTCTCCACTCTACTCCAATCCCTCAGGAGAATTCTAGTCAATACCTCCAGAAATTGCTACTAATTGGATAAACCCCTCCTCCCAGCTCAGTGCTTGATTTGTAAATGGGCAACATATATTTGACAGATCTTATCTGAAAATGTTATCTGAGGTCAAGGAGAATTGACTCCTCCCTCAGGCTTGGCTTTGGACCTCATCTCCTATTTTTTTGGTAACACTAGAAAGAGAAACATCTGACTTGCTATTTCTTGAAGTTTAAAATACCCCATAAAAAGTTGGGTATATAAGGGCTTTGTTGAGCCCCATTAAAAGAGAAAGCTAATTCTTCTTGATCCCAAGAAGGAAACATTCATGCCATTCTAATCTACTCAAAAGATTAGAATATTGTGTAATATTGTTTCTCCCCAAGATTTAATCCAGCTGGGCCCATCAATCACGCAACCAGGAATCTATCCATTGGGAAAGCTTATTCACCAGAAGACATGCTAAGGAGATGGGAAGAATATTTATTCTCTTAGTGAGATTATGAACTTATCCTTTCCAGAAGCCTCTCTTCTGTGTGTGCACCTATGGAGCCTTCACCATGAAATCTGCTTAATTTTCTGAATAATAACAACAAAACAGAACAAAAAAACCATATAACTTTTCCATTCCTTATCTCCATTGCTTTTAGTTTTGAATACTGGCTACAAGAGTAGGATACTTTCCCTGACACTCTTTCTCTCAAGTCTGCTCCTCCCATGAAGCTGTTTGCTGACCACCACTGCTAACCACCACCTGCCTGCTTTCTTGGACTCTAACTCAAAAAGGCATGACTTCTCTCTTCCTTCCTCTTCTCCATCTCCTTCTTTCCTACAACTGCCAAGATTTAAAGCTTCACTTTCTTGTTTTCTCTCACACCCTAATAAAACTGCCCTTGAGTCTTCTTTTGAGCTCGTTTCTAAATTTTATTATTAACAACACTAAGAAATCATAAGGGAGCCCCGATTTCCCTGGTAAAACCTAGTAGTTGTAACATTACAGGTAATGAATAATCAATATCTGTACTTATTGATTATTCAATATCTGTAGATAGATGTCAAATAGCTACATTTTAATCAGCAAAGAACTGCATATGCAACCATGGTTTCATAGTTGAGGTATATAATTGTCTATACCATGTAAATATGTGCAGATCCAACCATCCCATAAAAACTGATGCACACATTTCAGAAGGGTTATCCTTAGCACTAGGCAATGCACAGTACAGGATTAGATTTCATTTCTAATAACATGGCAAACATGATGTCTTGAAAATTTCCATTTTGCACATATTGGATCCTTATGAACATTAGAATTTTAGGTTTGCATTTTCTATTTGGTTTGGAAACATAAAGTTGAAAATTCATAAGTATGGCCTGGTGATCAGAACACAACCAAGCAAACTCTCTCTGGACTTCATATTGAAATAAGCCTCATAATTGAAATTCTGAAAGACCATGAACAATAAAGTAAAATGATAAGGTCAGGCAGCAGTGGCTCAAGCCTTTAATCCCAGCATTCATGAGGAAGAGCCAAGCAGATCTCTGTGAGTTCGAGGCCAGCCTGGTCTACAGAGTGAAATCCAGGACAGGCACCAAAACTACACAAAGAAACCCTGTCTTGAAAAACCAAAAATTAATAAAAATAACAAAATAAAATAATAAATACAACAAAATCAAGACTGATTGCCAATATAAAATTTATTATAATTCTCACAGAGAGAATAGAAATAATAATGACTAATGGTACAATAGATAATATGGTCTCAAAGTAAGATATGATTCAGAAGGTGCAGACAGGTTTTCTAAGCATGAAGCATAGTAATAAATAATGGGAGCAAGATGAACTATGTCTATAATGCCAACACTTGGTAAGCTAAGGCAGATGAATCACCTGGAGCTGAAGACCAACCGGTGCTACAGAATGAGAACCTGTCTCAAAAAAGGAGAAAAATAGTAACAGAAGAAATACAAAGCTTAGAGTGATTGAAGGACATTATGAATGCATTTTCTGGCTAACAAAATAAGTAAATATGTGAAAAGATCATTGTGAAATGTGTTGGATAAAATAAGAGTTTAGAATATAAATTTCAAAAGAAGATATGAAGTTAAGTTTAGAACAGAGAACTATTTACAGATATATTAGTGAGATATTTCTGTGTTAAAAAAAAGTCATGCAACCTTAGTTTTAATAAGAATTACTATGATACAAAGAATAAACTAAGGGGAAAGTATGAAAACATTATAATAAAGCTATTTATAAACAAGGAAACCGGAGGAGCTTAAGCTGTCCCTGAATAAAAACATCACAAGCAAAAGATGTACAATGCAGGCAAATGATGTCTTTCTAGGACAAGCAAATGATGACTTTCTAAGACAGTGGGAACTAGAAGACAATGCTCCAATACATCAAAGATGGGGAGGAAAATACCCACCAGCCCAACAACCTGAAACAGTCATCCAAGAAGAACAAGGAATGTGTCACAATTCCAAACAAAACTGGTGTGGTCAATAACTGTCTCTCATTAAACTGAAAAGGGAGAATGGTAAGAAAAGCAAACAAACATAGACTGAATACCTGAAAAACATGAGAAATTATTCAGCGTTAAGGAAAATCATAATGAACACTCATTACACAAAAATTAGAGTTGCCTAATGTCTTAAAAATTTGCTTTCTATTGCTCCATGACTAAAAGGAACTTGAGGAAGAAAGAGTATATTTGGCTTACACGTCTGGATGACGGTCAATCACTGAGGGTACTTAGGGTGAGGCTTACACATCTGGATGACGGTCAGTCACTGAGGGTACTTAGGGTGGGCACTCAGGCAAGACAGGAACTTGGAGGCAAGAACTGAAGTGGAGGTCATGATTAAATCATGATTACTGGCTTGCTCTCTATATTACTTTCTTTTTTAATTTTTTTTATTTTTAAAAAAGTGAGTTTTTTCATTTTACGTATCAATCCCAGTTACTCTTCTGTCACCTTCTCCCCACCTTCCCCAATCCCACCCCCCATCCACTCTTCAGAAAAGGGTAAGGCCTCCCTTGGGGAGTTAACAAAGTCTGCCATACTAAGTTGAGGCAGAACCAAGCCTCTTTCCCCTGTGTCAAAGGCTGATCAGGGTATCCCACCCTAGGGAATGAGTTCCAAAAAGCCATTTCTTGCATCTGGGACTTAGGCAGCCCCAGACCACCTGCTCATGGGTGGTACCACCCACAGGGGGCTGAGTTCTTCCACATCAATCCTCAGTCATGCCCAGAGGCCATTCTGATGGAGACAATTCCTCAATTAAGTCTATTTCTTCCCAGATGATTCCAGCATGTGTCAGGTTGACAAAAAAAATTTAAGCAGCTCGCTGAAATTTCAGGATAAGTATTATTTCAAGAAAAGTATTTTTAATAATGAATGTAGATGAAAAGCACTGATTATAATTAAAGGAACTGAAGACATTTACATAGTTCAGAATGAGAGGGAAGTGGTCAGTTATCTATTCTACTAGCTTTTTAACTGACAATAAAACCATAAGAGCTAAAATAATAGAACCATATAAATTCCAAACTAGGAGAAGAAAAGTATAGAATGATAATTAAACCTCCCTCAACAATAAAAAGGAAACAAAAGAAAATTGAAAACAGAATAACCAAGTAAAAATCCAAGGGAAAGGAAAAAAATCTGAATATGTAAATATTGAATTAAATGAAACTGGGTAGCTTCCTTTCTTTTCTGGGTAGCTTCTTAATAAATGGCATTATCATATTCATTGTATTTTTTTTAAATCTCTAGTGGCACATTGAGATTTGTGGCATGAGCTAATGGCACTATTAGAAAGAGATAAATACTACAGAAATCATTAGCTGAAACAGATGCTTTAGGCAAAACCAAAATTATATTAGAAAGCAATGAGGACAATTACTGACAAGATATTATGGACTGTAGTGGTTTGAATAAGAATGCCTCCCCCCCCCCCCATAGGCTCACACATTTGAAATCTTGGTCATTGGGGAATAGCACTATTTGAAAGGTTTAGCAAGAGTGGCATTGTTGTAGTAGGTATGGCTTTGTTGGAGGAACTGTGTCACTGGGGGTGGGCTTGGAGGTTCAAAACCTCAAGCCAGGCCCAGTGCCTCTCTCTCTTCCAACTGCCTACTGATCCAGATGTAGAAATCTTGACTTTTTCAGCAGCATGTCTGCCCTCATGACACTATGCTCCCTACCATGGTGACAACTAAACCTCTGAAATTGTGAGCAAACTAAAGTTAAGTGCTTTCCTTCCTAAAAGTTGCCATGCTGTTTCTTCACAGCAGTGGAACACTGACTATGACATGCAAAATCTATATCTTGAAACAGTGATTCATTGTGTGGCAGCTTTGGGTGATGCAGCCTTGGGAAAGTAATTAAGTTAAATGAGCTGATGAGATTATGTCTTCAGGATAAAATCCTTGGCTGCATAAGAGACATTAGAGTTATTCACTTAGTCCCCATTCACATTAGGATCTCAAAAGAAAGTCACCATTAGATAGCCAAGTAGAGAACCCCAACCTCCAGAATCTCAGAAGTAAACTTCCTGTTGCTTACCCTTTTGGTGGGATTTTATTCAAGAACCCAAAATGACTCTTACCAAAATTTAATGTCTCAAAAGAAGTCTAAAGTTGATAAAATTGTATAAAATTTACAGAATAAAAACTGATATAAAGTCAGGGAAATTTTTGAAACATTCACTTAAAATACCTATCCACATATGAGCAAAAATGCCATTGAGGATACAGAAGATCTTTAAAAACTATTAACAAAGTTGATGTAACAGAAACATACAATGAGTAAATTACATGCTTAACCCAGCACAGGGAACCATGAAGACAAGGGTGATGAATTAGCTGTCCACCAAACTAGTCAGGTATCCACTGTAGGTCTCTAACCCGAGTTCACCATCCTTTACTTCACCATCAGCACAGAAGATCTTTCAATTGTACACAGACCTAAGAGAAGAAAGAAAACTACCATTGTTTACAGATCTTGCTTTTGAAAAAAAATAGCAAATTCAATGAATGGAAAGCATAGAACATTCAAGGGCTTTGGTGAGTTTGTCATAAATATGGGTTGTATATAAAAACTGATCTATGTGCTAGGAACAAACAAAATGTACCTTTAAAAAGAAGATACCACAAACAATAGCAAAACTGTGGGAAAAGGTATTAAAAGAAGTATGGGACCCATGTAGATAAAATATTGTGGTCGTATTGTGTTCCCCAAAATATTGTGTACCCTAATAAACTTATCTGGGGTCAGAGAACAGAAAAGCTACTAGATACTTAGGATAGACAGTGGTAGCACATGCCTTTAATCCTAGCATTCCAGAGGCAGAAATCCATCTGTTCAAGGATACAGCGAAGCATGGTGACTCATGCCTTTAATCCCAGAAAGCAAGCCTTTAATCACAGGGAGTGATGGTAGAAAGCAGAAAGGTATATAAGGTGTGAGGGCCAGAAACTAGAAGCATTTGGCTGATTAAGCTTTTAGGTTTTGAGCAGCACAGTCCAGCTGAGAGCCATTCAGATATGAGGACACAAAGGCATCCAGTCTGAGGAAACAAGATCAACTGAGAAGTTGGCCAGGTGAGGTTAGCTGTGGCTTGTTCTGTCTCTCTGATCTTCCAATGTTCACCCCAATAACTGGCCTCAGGTTTGATTTTATTAATAAGAACTTTTAAGATTCCTGCTACAAAATATCTCATGAAAATTGGTATAGATGAAAGTGGGCTGAAATAAATGGGCCAGGACACCTTGTGTGATGGAAATGTATGCGATAGTCGCCAATTTTTCTCAAATTAATGTGTAAACCAACATAAATGCAGAGGAAAGGAGTTTGCACAATTCAAACACAAAGAAGTTATGGTTTAAGTGCGTGGAAATGTTTGTTCCCTGTGGTTTGATACAGTTGCACAGTCTACCTCATGTTTATGTGCTGTGTCCTTCAAAATACATTTTCAAAATGCACACATATCAAAATTCAACAGTTGTCTTAGATTTCCTAAGAGCTGACATACTGATGCTAAGTTATGTGGAAGTGAATACTGGTAAGAACAGCAGAGCACATCTGGAGCTTCCCCCTTGGCCTCAAACCCTTACCATAACAAACCATGGCTAAAGAAATGAACATGGAACAGAGGGAATGGGGAACAAACTGCACCACACATTGAGGCCCATTCACCCTGAAGAGAATGCCACTCAGTAAAAGGAGGAGGTGCAGTCATTTGTCTTGATGGTCTCACTGGGCAATCAATCCCTCATTTACAAAGTAGACTAAAAGAAATTTTATATGGAGAGCCAAACCCACAAACCTTAAAAGGAGAGAGGATTACACACACTGGAATGACCTCAGAAGCTGCAAACTTATAGAAAATAGGATGTAAAATATTTGGGCTAAGGACATGGCTCAGTTGATAAAGTACTTGTCACACAAGCATGAGGTGTGGAGTTGGATCCTCAGCACCTGTGTGAAAAGCCTGACCTAGCAGTGCCTGTCTGTAACCACATCACTGAGGGGAGCAGAGCACATGTGGACAGGCAGATTCCCAGAGCTCATTGGCCAGCCAACCTAGCCACATTTATTACCTCCAGGTTAAATGAGAGACACTGTCTCAAAATAAATCAATCAATAAATGAGTAAAATGACAGAAAATGTCCAGTGTCAAATTCTGACTCCACATGCTTATACACAAAGGTATGTATGCACATGTGTGCACAGGCACACACACACACCACGCATAATTTAATATAAAGCTACAAAAGAAAAATATTGATAGATTTTTATCACACAAACATAAAGTTATGCTTATAAAATGTATCAGGGAATATGTGTGTTTGTGTGCATGTGTGCCTATGAGAGAGAGAGACAGAGAGAGATACTGGAATAGGATCATGTACTAACTATAAAAAATATGTTTTTAAGCCGGGCGTTGGTGGCGCACGCCTTTAATCCCAGCACTCGGGAGGCAGAGCCAGGCGGATCTCTGTGAGTTTGAGGCCAGCCTGGGCTACCAAGTGAGCTCCAGGAAAGGCGCAAAGCTACACAGAGAAACCCTGTCTCGAAAAAAAAAAATATGTTTTTAAAATGTATAAAAATATAAGATAAATATAAATATTCAATAGGAAGCTGAGCAAAATTAACAGAATATATACATTTAAAGATCAACTTATACTGTTAAACCTCTCGATTATGTAAATAATCAAACAACTGGGATCAAAACCTAAAGGAATACAACTCCATAGTCATCAGATGAGCATAAAAGATTAAATCATCAGGAACAAGATTCAGTAGAGCTCTGAAAAATAGGAGCTCTCGCAAACAAGTGTGTGTAAATGTGTGCATATGTGTTTGTATGCATTCATGGGTCTGAACAGGCATATACACATCATACCACCTATCTAGAAGTTAGGAGTCAACTTCGAGCATCGGTCCTCACCTTCTACCTTGTAAGAAGCAAGGGCTCTTCACTGTCCTTCCATTGCCTGTAGGCTGGACCAAGTGGATTCTGAGCCTACTGGGGATTACCCTGTCTCTTCTTCCCAAATCCCTGTAGGAGCAATGAAATCACAGACATTCACACTACACACTCACTTTTGAAGTGGGTGCTGAGGATGTGAACTCAGGTCCTTACACTTGCATGGCAAGTGCTTTTACCCACTGAGCCATATCCCCAGCCCTCTTGCAATACTTACTAAAGGGAAAAGTGGGAATAAAAAAGTTGTTCGAACATTTATCTGAAAGCAGTGACAGGTGCATCTTTGATTTATCCTTTGCAGCTTTTGTAATACATAGAAATATAACTGTGAATATACAGAAGGATACAGAGGAATTAATAAAGAACATGGCACAAAATGATTAAAACAATGGAAACATCATCATAACTTCATGAGTAAATATAGCAGAATCCTTGAGTGTGACATAGTGTTTAAAGTAATGAAAACAATATTATAAGACTGTGAGTAAATACATCAAAATTCTTGAGTTTGTGGAGTGAGTGCAGATCATACAGGGGAGAAAAAGAAGATGCAAAACAATGCATTTATCAACATGGATCACATCACAATATGTAGACAGAATAATGTAACTTTTAAAATATAAAGTTTTAAAACACTGAGAAGGATACCCACATCTAGAAGAGTTGACATAACACTTGGGTATCATACTGAATGTGGGACAGAAGCATTGTCAGCTTTTAGTAGATAGTTTCTTCTTTTCAGCTGAAGTTAAATTCTCCTGTATTTTCTTAAACTTTACACATAAAGTGGTGGGTTTCCCTGTGGCATTTTCATTCATATATGATGTTGTAGTTTATGATCTCCATTTCTATTTAATATGCTTCGTAGGTCCTCATCATCCCAACTAAGGGAAAGGAGTGAAATAGGAAACGAAGCAGTTAACTGAAATAAAGCTAGGGAGACAACAGAGAAGAGAAAAAGCAAGAGAAGAGAAGTAAGTAGGTGTAAACTTTGGAAAGTAAAAACCAAAAGAGGTCTTTGCAGGGTGAATGACTCTCACCCTTGGGCTCCCTGGTTCTAGAGCTGGAGAAAATTCAACAAAGCCACAGGTGAAAAGATTGGCATGTGGAATATGAACCACGTTTCTACTTGCAATAAAACTAAAGATTTGAAATGTTACAATTGTTAAAGATGCTTAAAATTATTCTGATATTTCTTTTAAAAGTTCTATGTAGACTGAGATAAATGGAAGCACAGATCACGATCATATATTGAGTATTATTCACGTGCTAATTCCTGTCTGTGCTCATCAGATTATTGTCACTACAGCAAATGCCTTAAATAAATAAAAGATCAAAGTTGTATTGGGCTCACAAGTTTTGAGATTTCAGTTGATGATTGATTAATCCTACTGCCTTAGGTGAACAAAAAAAAAAAAAAACCACAAAGGAGTCTACTATCCCATTCAAGGACACACCCCCAATGACATAAAATCTCCCACTAGATCTCACTGCTTAAAAGTTCCACAGTAAAAGGTTACTCAGTAGTGCCATCCTGAGGACCACACCTTTAATACCAGGACTTTGGAGACATTTCAGATTCAAATTACGGCATCTTCCAGATTGTTTGATGGATTCTGTACAAGAATAATCAGAACTGTATCAGATTGTTTTAAAACTAAAATGGCAGAATTGGCAAACTAAGAGTAAATTTTATATGGAAATGCAAACTACCTAAAATAGCAAACACTCATGAGGAAGAGTAACATTAAAGAGGACTTGGGCTTTCACATTTCCTGGCTGACTCTGAAATTGCAGCAATAGGCAGCATACGATTTGCAAAAGCAAATGCAGCAGATGGGTGGAAATGAGGAGAGGCTAAAATTATATACTCACACATGCCACAGGCTCTTCTAAAGAAATCTTAAAGGTATTCAACAGGTAAGAGTATCTTCTCAACAAACCATGCTGGGAAAGTGGGTTATCCATCAAGTAGTATGCTGAAATAATTATAGGTATCAACTTTGGAATACACAGACACATGCAAACACATTTGACATGGGAAAGTGAAATGTGTGTTCATGAAGGGACTGACTTTCCTTCATGATGGTTGTCTTTTCTAGGCTCTACTTTTCTGACTCAAATATGTCCTCATGCTCTTGGGCATCACTGTCCTTCAGGAGAAGTTTTCTAGACTGAGACTGGCTCTCAACCAGGAAATGTTGACAACATAACTCATTCAGACACAGCAAAATTTGAACAGCCTCATAACTCCAAGGAAAAAGAAATCTCCAGACTACTGGGCGTTGTGGTGAATTCCTTTAATTCCAGCACTTGGAAGGTAGAGGCAGGTGGATCTCTGAGTTTAAGGCCAACCTGACCTACAACGCAAAGTCCAGGACAGCCAGAGTTACATAGAGAGGCCTGTCTCAGTGATCAAAATCTCCAGATTTGCACGTTTTTATGGGAGAAAACTATCAGCTTATGAGAAACTACTTTGAAATCTTTAGTCTCCTTTATTAAAGACAAGAATATTGATTTATTAGCATACTAGAAGTTCCAGCCAGTTGAGAAAGGCCATATCAATCAACACTGAAAGAACACATTACATTATTCGGACAAGGAGGATGATGATGACAATGGTGGTGGTTGGTTGTGTTGACTGCGATGATGATGAGGAGGATGATAGTGATAATGATGATGAGGAAGAAGAGAAGTAGCAAGATGGATGATTGTGGTATTGATGATGAGTTTGATGATGGTGGTGTTGATGATGGGTTTGATGATTGTGGTGGTGATGATGGGCTTGATGATGGTGGTAGGGGTGATGAAGATGACAGTGATAATGATGAGGATGATAGTGATGATGATTATGAAAAATGATAAAGAGGAGGAGTAATGATAATGGTTATGATGATGATGATGATGATAGTGGAGGCATGATTGCTCACTTGGAAAATTCCAGTGATTTACCAAACAGAACAAAATTTGCTGAGAAATGATACATGAGCTGGCCAAGTTCACAGGAACAAGATGAGTATTTTAAAAATAAATTGTATATGAACTAAGAATAAACATGGAACATAGATGCTTTTTAAATATAATGTATAATCCTTTTGAATAAACAAAATATGTATGTGTAAATTTAATATGTGTGCATGCTTTGTATGTATGTAGAAAACCACAGTCATTAGGGAAAGAAACCAAATACAAAGCAAACGAAAAGACACCGAGTTTAATACTGGAGATTTCAATATGGTAAAGAAGTTAGCTTCTGCTAAATTGATGCACAATCTTGCCAGTAACTTTAATAACATGTTTATATATCTAAATAAGATTAGTATATAGTGCATATGAAAAGACTGAAAGGGAGATTTAAGCTATGGACTTGTAGACATCATCTGGCCACAGACTCACGGTGCCATGAAATGTAGTGGTGTAGACAGAGCATCAGAGTGTCATGCAGCTCCTAGGAACAGACCTGCAGAAATTTGCCCAGAAGCTTTTTGGAAAACATGTAAGAGCACTTCAAGGGAAAAGCACAGATTGCTCAACAGTCCCACAAATGGTCCTGAAGTGATAGTACAACTGTAGCCACAAGTACATTAGAAAAGGGTCCCGACCAGAGAGCCCAAATTTATCCATGGCAACATCAAATGAGCACCTGGACCATGGCCCTAAAGGAAAAACAGAAAGCACAGAACTATAAAAGTTTTGAAAATGCCATGGGGGATCTTTACCAAACACAAGAAGGGCTTGAGGTAGGACATCTAAGTGCCTAGCTTCTTCCCGCCTTTCCCTCAAGCTCAGACTCTGGGTCAAGGAGAAAGAATCCCATTCACTTAAAAAAAAAAAACAAGTGTAACTTTTTTGTTCAAAATTATATTTTTGAAATGAATTTCTATTAGTATCTAGGTCTAAAGTAAATAAGGCATTAATTCTTTTATGAAATATTTCACGGTACAAATAAAACATTTTAGCAAAGCTTTATTGTTTAGCAAACTGGCTGTTTTTAATTCTTGGCTATAAGCCAGGCCATAGTAAACAATCATCTGTCTCCCGGTGGTTACGTGGGCACATTTTCTTTATGTGAATGAATTGTACCTCCAGAAAAATGCATACTGCATATAAATGCATGTATAAAGTTTTATATATATCTAGTATCTTGTCTACCTGCTTCTCAATTGCAATCTGAGGGAAAGGAAACAAACATGAAAGACAGGAAGTAGAAACCTAAGCTAGAGAATTTAAATTATAGCTATATGAGAAATAACAAAATACACCAAGATGCTAGCATATGTTCAGTATGAATGTCAGGACTAAATATCTGTTTCTTCCAACATACTTTAACACTTGATAATAAGAAAAAAAAATTGTCCTTCCATCTGAATTTTAACTATGTTGACAACTGCTGACCATTTTCTAGTCGCCTTTCTAGGCCTACACAAACTGTGTTCCTCAAGGTCCATTTGTACACTCCCATTATAGTTTCTTGCTCCAGTTTCTGTGCCAGTTAGATAGACTTATATGTCTAGGGAACTATCAATTTGGCAGCTCTTTAATTTCCATACCAGGGAATCAGCATGGAGGGGACATTCCCTAACCTCAACCTATTTCTAATACAATTAGCTGGAACACATGCAAATTCAAATGAGCAGGATTAATTGGCTTCATTTTTTTGGAAGACAAAGAGTATATAAACAAACAAACAAACAAATAAATAAATGATTATAAGCAAAGACATAGAATAAAAACCCTGAGATATCATTACCCTGTCACTTAATTATGAGCTTTTCAGCACAGTCTCTCTCTTTCTCTCTCTCTCTCTCTCTCTCTCTCTCTCTC
>CABHPR010154699.1:0-26965 GCA_902168415.1 Peromyscus melanophrys | reverse complement strand
GAGAGAGAGAGAGAGAGAGAGAGAGAGAGAGAGAGAGAGAGAGAGAGAGAGAGAAAAGAAAACCTCCTTCCCAGTTCATCAGGGTCCTGGGAGGAAGCAGATGATACACCAGGAGGGGCTTACTTATTTGGAGAGGATTGACTGAGGAAGCAAAGGCTGGAATCATAGGTCAGCTCACTCCGGTTGTCCCTGGCTGAGCATGTGTGATGACAGCAGCCAGGACAGGCACTCTGTGTGTTGTCACCTTTAGGTAAAGAGGGATTGTGGCACTCAGGTACAGCCAGAAAAATAGTAGACTGCTGGGAGCTGAGTCACAGCCTCCTCCCTGTCATCCATGCAGGAGTTCTGCAGGGATTTGGCGGCCTCACAGGACCACGTGATTTACAGTGTAATTGTGGAGGGAAGGGTTCGGTGACCACCCTACACTTTCTTTTCCGTTTCCCACCACGGGGACAATTAGAGGAGGAAAACAAACAGTCCCCTGAGTTGGCAGATTCCAGGGATGGTGTGCTGGAGAGCAGAGATGATGTTTTCTCTCGAGATCCCCATCCCAGGGCAAATGACAGGAAAATTGGGAGGAACCACAACCTCCAAAGCGCTCCCTTCTCTGTCATCCATCTCCCCAAGGTCTCCTTTGCTGTACACATGTGAACAGCCAGAGGATCGAGGAAAGGCGAGCAAGCCTCTTCCTTTGAACTCTGTTCTAAGCAGGGAAGAAAAAACACAGAATTATGTTTGTAGTAGTTACACGCTACTTTAAGTCGTAGGCTTAGGCTCTGGTGTTTGCTTGTGCAAAGGAAACATGTAGATTTTAGCGTGAGATTAGAACGCACAACTCTAGGACTGGAATGTCTGTTAAACGGAGGCAAGAGTTATCACCATCCTAGATGCCTGGATGTCATTCGTATCTAAGAGTCCAGCATTTCCCAACCTGTGTCCCATGTAGCAATAGAAACATAAAGCAGGATGCTGGGAGCCCCTGGGTTAGGTCATGCTGTGGTACCTCTGCTGCAGATCCATGATGTGTAAAGTTCTGAAACATATGTATGTACTGTGTATATATACCTACGTGAACATGTATATGTGTTTATACACACACACACACACACACACACACACACACACACACACACACACACGTATTCAGTTTTCTGTTGAGTTATCCTGACTGTCTGGTCAGATGTCAATATATGATGTCAAAACACATCAGTTAGCAAGTTTTACCTGGAATTACATATCTACACTAGAGAGCTGGAAAAAACAGAACTTGGAAAGAGATGTTTCATGACCTCCTCAGATGAGTTAACTTTATAAAGTCAGCTGCCCTACTTTGTCCGTGTGTTGCTAAACCTCTTGACCTTTTTAAAAAGAGCTGTTGTTGTTTTAAGTTCTAGACCCAGTAGACATAAAAGTGCACTTTGCTATGTTTCCTTTGTGTGTAAACTATGCATACCTTTGTATCTAAAGTCATGTATTTTAAAACAAATGTAGACCAGATATAGCAATTCATTTGCATTTAACTGACTGCAGTGGAATTCTGCCAGAGAAGGAGGCTATCCCCAGAAAGGACTCTTTTTTTGTTGTTTTTCTTTCTCAGAAACAAATGTTTGTTAGATAAAGAGTTATGGGCTGAAGTCTCTAAAGTGTTCTGCTTATTTGCTGCATCTCCCTCTTCCCCCCTTCCTCCTCCTCCTCTTCTTCTTGTCATGTGTGTATATATATATATATATGTGTGTGTGTGTTATGTATGCAGGTGTATGTGTGCGCACGCATGCTCATGCACGAGTGTGTAGGGCTGAGAAGTTGAAGTAGGTGTCTTCCTCAGTTGCTGTCTGCTTTATGTATTGAGGCAGTTTCTCTCTAGCTATGGAGCTTGCAAATTCCAGCTAGTCTGGCTAAGCAGCATGTCCTGGGGATCCTCTGCTCTGGCTGGCACTATAGACAGCCACCACACTTGGTTGACACAATGTCTCTGGGCACTCAAACTGTTTCTCATGCTTGCCTGGCAAGTGTTTTTCCCACTGTACCGTCCCCCCAGCCTATGGAGGCCCTACGTTTGGGTGACAACTTCTCAGTGTGTCAGGAAGATTCTCCTGTCATTATTTGCTAAGGCTAGCGTGAGAGTCTTACCCACCCTTAGGTGCATGTCTCTTTACAAGGTAGAACTTGCTTCTCTGTCTTGTCCTTAAACTACCACAGCTGGTAGAGCATAAACTAGAACCAGGACCAGAGTCCCAGGTCACAGTGATTGCCATATGCATGACGGGACTGCAGTAATTTTTGTTATTGCAAGGCATGTGTATATATCCTCTAAATTCTTTCATCTAATACACATAGCAGTATATAATATATGTGTGTGAAAAAACAAAACCACTGTTTTTTTTTTTTAAATTCTCCCTCTATGCATTTCAGAGACAATAATAATTGTTTAAAAAATGAATGACATTTATTTATTTGTTTGTTTGTTTGTTGTGTGTGTGTGTGTGTGTGTGTGTGTGTGTGTATGTGTATGTGTATGTGTGTGTGCGTGTGTGTGTGTGTGTGTGTGTGAAAATTCAGGCCAACTCAGGTTTCGCAGCCAGCATTTTTACCTGCTGAATCAGTTCTCCTGCCTGATGATTATAATCTTGTGAATGATGGTTTCCTTTCTCCAAATTCAAGAGTAGAAGAATCATTTTTTTAAGCAAATTACATATGTTGTTTTCTCTTTCATGAAAAACACAAATCAACCTGACGTTTGTTTCTGGAGTGTCTGCATCTTCTTCCGTTGCACATTTTGTGGTTGTTTTTGTTTTGTTTTCGGTATTTTGGTGTTTCAAGACACGGTTTCTCACTGTAGCCTTGGCTGTCCTGGAGCTCACTCTGTAGACCAGGCTGGCCTCGAACTCACAGAGATCCACCTGCCTCTGCCTCCTGAGTACTGGGATTAAGGGTGTGCACCACCACTGCCTGGCACATTTTGTGTTTTAAATTTTCATGGGTATTAAGGAAATGCCCCTCCCTCCAGTAAATACCTCCAATGGCTGCTTTGTTTGAAAATCTCTCCAGAAAAGCTTGAGAGTTTCTCAGAGCACAGATATTTTTTTAACAGAGTCTTGACATTTACCAGTCATGGAGAACAAAGAAGATTATTAGATGATACTTTCTCACAAAGAACTGGTGGTCTGAAAACAGATCTTCGTTCTCGTCATTAAAGAGAGTTTCACATAAAATTTCAGAATATTTCTCTTTATAGAACATCTGTTACGTGCCAGGCAGGAATGTGCTGCACACTTTATACACACATTATCCAATCTTCACAGTCTTAAAAGCCCACGTTACCATCCCATGTTATAAATGCAGAAATAATACCTAAAGGGGTTTGGTCATAGTCCCAGAACTAAAAAGAGAAGCAGTGTGATTCGACCCATCTCTCTCCACCGCTCACCAGCCCGGTGCATGGCATGCTGTGAAAGGCCAGTGCTAGAGATACGGTGAGCTGTGGGAAGGAGCCTTACAGAGCCTTCCACGGGGTTGCCACTGCTTTGTCTGCATCTCCAGGAGCCACATGTAAACTTCTCTTATGCAGTTAATTCAGTGGAGGAGAGAGAGTTAGGAGTCCCCCACCAGACAGAAGCCATCTTGGAAGAAAGAGCTTTCCCTACTTCTCCAGCACTATGTCTGGCATGTTGACACTCCACAGTGGAGTTTTGTGGAATAAAGTAATTATTTTAATACAGGGCTAAAAGGCCCTCATTTGCAAGCTTATTTTCCAATTACATGGGTTTACGTGTCTTTGCTCATTGAAACAGAATTCTAGGACTAGGGTGAAGTAAAAGGATGAATAGTTGGGACTAGTGTGGTAATAAGAGTCTTCTTTTCGATGTCTTTAAGTATTGAGCTGTTATCTGTGTGTGGTGGTGGGGTTGAAAAGAAACTGCCAACATGGCTGCTCCATGGTATGGTTAAGAGGAAGGCTTTTATTGTAGGTAAGAGAGAGAAATTATCCAGAGGCACCTGGAACGGTCCAGAGCAGAGAGAGTAGACTGAACATGGCCAGCAGACTGAACCTGGCCAGGGCTCTCTGTGAAAGAGAGAACAGCAGAGGACAGAGAACAGAAAGACACAGAAGAGCAAGAGCAGAGACAGAGCAAGCATAGGGAGACTAGCGAGGGTTATAAGGAGGGTAAGTGGCTGGGAGGACGGAAGGGCCAGGAGACGCTGTGGGGGCTTTAAATGTATAACAAGTACTTGTGACTAGGGACTGAAGGAGCCTGGAGACTAGCATGGACCTTGATATGCTGATAGGTGCCACAGGTATATATATTCACTGGAAAACCCATATGTCTATCCCTTCTGCCAGAGGTAAGGGAAATAACTCCTTTTGGGAACAGTCTTCACAAGTTCCTGAGGAATGCTGGCTTTTATCAAACCGCCAGGTTGAGCTCATTTCTGGATAGTTAGGCTGGCTTTTGGAGTTTGGGGAATTGGAGTTTCCTTTGGACCTGACCTTATCTAGTTTGCTTGTACTATTCATTTAATTTTACCATAGTCTTTTAATTAAAAAGAAAAATTAGAGAGTGTGTGGGTGCAGGGAGGGTGTGCTCTGAGTTTGGATGTCTCTGAATCTGACTGTCCTACACAGTCTTTGACCAAAGCAGCCACATTTCACCCTACTCCCATTTATCCACCTCAGAGTGTGAAGAAGCTGAGCGGGAGAAAGCTTACTGCCATGCATGATATTACATTTGGTTCTCAGGATTTAGGGGCCATCTGTCTGGGGCAGAAAATCTAAGAAGAGCAAAGCTATGATGTGGTATTTCAAATATTATCAAAATGGCATCTGGAATGTCTGAATAAAGTACCTGTGGTTCCCCAATCAAGATTTTTTTACAATTCCCTTCTAGAATTGCTTAGGTGCTGATCCTAAAGTGTGTGTTGCGGGGTGGCGGGGAGGGGGATGTCTGCAATGATTTGAAGTGATTACCTTCTGTGGTGCTTGCTCTTAGTGTAAACAAAGACACCAGTGTCCACAGTCATATATTAGGTAAGAAACAAGATTAAGATTGCCGTCTAGGCTTGTCAATGCTACGTGGCTCTGCCTGTCCCAAGACTGGTCTTCCGGAATCCCAGCCATACAAGGCACCGTTTTAAGCTGCTGTGTTTCCTCAGCCCTAAGGTGGTCATCAGAAATAGATACTTGAAATCGCTTAGCATCCAGACGGTTCATGAACTTGGGTGACTGTAACCCGCATTGTCCCTCATCTCTAGGGAGGTTGTGAAAGGAGCATTTTCCTTGATAGTAGATGTAGTCAGCAAACCAAAGTACTATTAACAGTGGATCTTGCATAGTCATTACCTATATCAGTCTTTTCTCATCGTTGTGATAGTATCCAGTATCTCTGACAAAGGCAGCTTAGGGAAGAAAGGATTTCCTTGGCTCACAGTCTGAGGGTACAATCCATCATGATGAAGAAGTCACGGCAGCAGGAGTGTGAGGCATCTGGTCACGCTTGCATGTGCAGTCAGGATGTAGGATGGAGTGTTAAATGGTCTTATTAATAAAAACCCCCGATGAGCACCTAAGATGTGGCTGGGGGAATAACTTAATTTTTCACTTTAATTAATGGAAATTTAAAGAGCTACATGTAAGTGGTGGCTATGTGACAGGCTGGATCCTAAATTCAAGGCAGGCACAGACAACATAGGACTTCGGAGACAAATTCATATTAAAGAATTTTAAATAGCCAGGCGATGGTGGCACACACCTTTGATCCCAGCCCTCAGGAGGCAGAGCGGTAGGCAGATCTCTGAGTCTGAGACCAGCCTGGTCTACAGAGTGAGTTCCAGGACAGCCAGGGCTACACAGAGAAACCTGTCTCAGGAGAAAAAAAAAAGTGTTTGAAATTATGTCTAAGAACAGCATCCATTAAAGGTTTGAAACCTGTGGATGAATGATGTGAACAGATTTGGAAAATACCGTGGCCGAGAAAGAATTACACTAGCCACCAGGACAGGATCCAGACAAGATAGATGGTGGCCTGGACCAGGGGCTGGGCAGGGTTAGAGAAAACTAGAGTCAAAAGTACTTTAGAGGGACAGGATTTTAAATAGATTCCCCCAATATGTCTCAGAAATGTCCATGTCTACGTGTCTGTTCTTGTTCTTAGTCCTGAATAATCAATCTGCCCTCCCAATACACACATGACAAACTCCTACTGATTAAGATGGAATTCAAGAGATGTTTCTTGAAGTTCTTTCTCTGTGAGAAGCATGGTCCCACAGCCTGGGGTTTTCTTTCACTCGTGTGTGTGTGTGTGTGTGTGTGTGTGTGTGTGTGTGTGTGTGTCTGTGTGTGTCTGTGTGTGTGTATGTGTGTGATGTGAAAAGGGCATGCTTGGTACAGCACATGTGTCAGCGGTCAGAGATGGCCATCTAGCTGGACCCAGAATGGGATTCCAGGAAACCACTCCAAGCAAGTCCTCTGTGTTTTGTTCCATGTCACGAGTGCTGTACCTGTTACTGCCTTGAGCCAAAGAGGTCTCTTTACTTGGACATCATCTTCCTATCATATTCCAGGATCTAAGAAGCTGTCCCCGGATGTTTTCATAGAGACACTGCCAGTATTATACTCCTGCCTCCAGCCTAAGAAATTAAAGGAAAGCTAACTTCAAGTCGGGGTTTCTCTGTATAGCCCTGGTTATCCTGGAACTCCCTCCCTAATAAAATTTGCCTGAGGATCTGAGAACAGAGCCAGCCACTAGATTAGACATAGAGGCCAAGCAATGGTGACACACACCTTTAATCCTATTACTCGGGAGGCAGAGATCTCTGTGAGTTCAAGGCCACACTTGGCTACATGAGAGAAACAGAGCCAGGCAGTGATAGCACATACCTTTAATCCCAGCACTTGATATCTCATGCCTTTGCTTGAGAAGCATACGCGCCTTTAATCCCAGGAAGTGATGTCTGATCAGAGAAAGGTATATAAGGCGTGAGGAAACAGGAACTTGCTCCCTTGAGGCTGAGGATTTCGTAGAGGTAAGAAAGTAGCTGGCTTGTTCTGTTTCTCTGATCTTTCAGCTTTCAGATCTGTTTACCCTAATATCTGGCTCTGGTTTTTATTATTATTATTAATAATACCTTTTAAGATTCGGTTACACCTCTGTAGACCAGGGTGACCTCGAACTCTCAGAGATTCTGCCTGCCTCCACCTCCCAAGTGCTGGGATTAAAGGCATGAGCCACCACTGCCCAGCAATTCTGAATTATTTTTATTGGGAGTTTTAAATGTAGATACTTTTCAAATAAGTGACCAGATATCCTGAGAAGGGTAATGTCTGCCATGTTAAGTAGCTTTCCAGATAAGCAACATAACAAAATTGATCTAAATAAAATTATAATTTGCTCACCAAAGCTCTCATTCAAACCATTCAACACCAGAAAATTCAGGCATCAGAAAGAATTGTATGCTATGCTATTTTTAAATAATAAAATGTTAAATTTAATAAAATAGCCATAGATATAAATTTCTGAAGCCATAGTAACTGGTACATAATCCTTTATCAGGTTTTTTATTGTTATTTTATTTAATTACCACCAAAGCCTTTCTAAATAAATGTCTTTTTATTTGGACATGGGATCATAGTGATTGGTAGTATTTTGTTTTGTTTTGGTACTGGGATTGAATCCAGGAGCTCACATATGCTAAACACATGCTGTATTATACCCCGAGCCCATTTAGTTCCTTTAAAAAAAAGTTATTTGAAACAGGGTCTTTCTTGTAGAGCCCAGTCTGACCTCAACCTCAAGGTAGTTCTCCCAGAGGCTGGGATTATAGGTATATGCTGTCATTCCTGGCTCCCATTTAGCCTCTTTGAATATCATAGCCCTTTAAAGTAAAAGCAGACTTTAAAAGTTCATCCAGGTATAATGGTGCATGCCTTTACTCCCAGCATACCGGAGGCAGAGGCAGGAGGATCACCCTGAGTTAAAAGCCAGCCTGGTCCACATAGCCAGCCAAGAACTTAAAAGTGATTGTCTAGTAGAATTTCTGCATTTTACATACAAAAACACCAGTGCCTAGGCTATATCATGAGCAGAACCCAACTTTCTACCTCACCCATTTGGTGAATGTGTTACAACCTGAGAGAGGAGCACTGGTCAGGGAGCACTGGTAGGCTGCTGCCTTACTTAGGGTTTTCTATGGCTGTGGAAAGACACCATGACCACAGCAGCTCTTATAATGAAAACATTTAATTGTGGTGACTCACTTACTGTTTCAGAGGTTCAGTCCATTATCATCATGGCAGGGAGCATGGCAGCGTGCAGGCAGATGTGGTGCTGGAGCTGAGAGTCCCACATCTTTGACTCAGAGGCAACAGGAAGTCGACTGACAGTCACACTGAGGGAAGCTTGAACAAGAGAGACCTCAAAGTCCCCCTGCCCCCCACAGTGACATACTTCCTCCAGTAAGGCCACATTTCCTAATAGTGCCACTCCCTTTGGGGACCATTCTCTTTCAGTCCACCATAATTGCCTTTCATTTCATTACTCGCTAAAAGTCCCCCCCCAACCCCTAAAAAAGTGGATTACCTTTCTTAAGGTTTTAGTTCACTCATACAAAAGGTAAAAAGTAGTGGACCAATGACTGTGAAAACCCTCCCAGAATACATTATTTTGCTCTTAACAGCAAGTTTGACATCATGAATATTTGGCCATAGAAAGTCTTCTGACTTCCAAGTTAATGTAGGTTAGACTCTGCGCCGCTGCTTCTGGTTCTGATGTACTGTAGGGCAGGTCTTGGTCTTTCTGTCTCTGGGGCCTCCTGTGTGGAGACCTGCAGTCCATCTTCCCACTGGAGATGAGTTGGAACTCTATACTGAAGAACCTTTCTCGGCCTCCTGGCTTCAACCTTCAGCCCTCCCTTCCATTCTCAAATGGCTCAGGTTTTCAGAAAAGCTCCTTGTAGATTATACGTTAACACAGATCCTCTCCCCACCCCACCCCAACAGACACGCCAACAACATGACAGTTGGTTTTCATTTTCCTTCAAGGGAAAGCCTGAGTTCATAGCTTAACCTTGGTCAAGTGACAGACGTGGCCAATGGCCCGGGAGGCAAAGCTTCCAGAAGAGAGTTAGAATTCATTGCTCTTGGGTTTGGCTGTCATGAGACTGATGAGCAAATGGATGCCATCGCCTTGTGGCATATCTGGAAACACAGATGACCACCACAGACAGAGCAGTAAACATGAACATACTGTCCCTGTCTGATAGCAGCACCTAAAATGCTCACTGCTTCTCTTGTCTTTTCTGTGAACTTGATAGTTGACTTTTCCTTAGTCGTTTGTGGAGTGCAGTCTGTATTCGTTGGCCAGGGCTACTGTAACAAAATACTACAAGCTGGGTGGCTGAAGCAACAGAAAGGCATTTCTCACAGTTCTCCAAAATCAAGGTGTCAGTAAAGTTGATTTTTTTTTCTTTTTCCTGAGGCCTGACTCCTTGGCTTGTGGGTGGCCATCCTTCTTTGTGGGTATTCATATGGTTCTCCCTGTGTGTGTCCATGACTGTGATAGCTTGAATAAGAACTGTTCCCTATAGGTTTGAGTATTTGAAAACTTGGTCCCTGTGGTGGTTTGAATAGGAATAGCCCCATATCCAATAGCGCTCATATATTTTAATGGTTAAGGGTTGTAGCCCACTAGGTTTCCTAGTGGCTGTACCCAGGACTGCATAAGAGGTTGATTGGATCACAGGCCTCAGTATCAGGTGTTTGTGAGGGTCTACATTTGACTGTAACTAGCAAGGGGGAGGGCTTTTGCTCCACCCCTTGGCATTGTTATAAATAGACCTTTGGAATAAAGTTTGGGGCCAATGGATAAGGATTCAGGCCCACCTGAATCTATCCCATGTTTTCTCTCTGTTTTCTCTCCCCTCTTTATTTCTAAGTTTCTTGTTCCTCATTCCTCAAGAGTCCCTGGGGTAAATAAATGTGGGGACTAGTCCGCCACAGTTAAGGAGTGGCATTAGGAATTATGGTCTTGTTGGAGTAGGTGTGGCCTTGTTGGGGTAGGGGTGGCTTTGTTGGAGGAAGTGTGTCTGTGGAGGTGGACTTTGGGGGTTTCAGAAGACCAAGCCAGGCCCAGAGGCTCTCTCTCGTCCTGCTGCCTGCCAATCTGGATGTAGAACTCTCAGGTACCTATTCAGCACCATGTCTGCCTACCTCCATCTTTCCCACCATGATGATAATGGACTCAACTTGTGAACCTGTAAGCCAGCCCCAGTTAGACATTTTCCTTTATAAGAATTGCTGTGGTCACGTTGTCTCTTCACAGAAATAGAATCCCTAAGTCCCCGGTTTGTGGTCCTGTTTGGGGAGATTTAGGAGGTGCAGTCTTGCTGGAGGAAGTATGCCACTGGGGGCAGCTTTGACAGCTTAAAGCCTCGTACCCCTTTCAGTTCACTCTGTCTGCTCAGTGCCTGCTGTTAGGGATGTGAGCTCTCAGCTTCCTGCTCCTCCCACCGTGCCTCTGCCCCACCGTGCTGGACTCGTCCCTCCGGAGCCATCAGCCCTAATAAACTCTTCCTTCTATAAGTTTCCTTGGTCACTGTGTTTTATCACAGCAATAGAAAAATAACTAATGCAATGGCCTAACATCCTTCACCTCTAAATATGCTCATATTGGACTAGGGATCACAAAATACCTTCATTTTAACTTAATTGCCCTTATAAAGAACTTATTTCCAAATATAGTCACATTTTGAGGTAACTTCAACATATACATCTGTGGGGATACAGTTCAGCTCGTAACACTATGTGAATACAACTCAGAAGTCCCCTTCCATCCCTGTTGAAGAACAAATTGAAACTGTAAATCCATCCCATATAGTATTTCTGCAGCCGTCATAAGTAAGGTCACTTGCTATAGAAACTGGATCTTGGATCTGACACTTTGTACATCGCCTTCTTATATTTGTATTTGTACAGCTTCTTATAGGTGTAGTCAGAAAAGAGGTATCTCAGCCTACTAAGCCCCTCCATTAATGTTTCCAGCTGCTTACCTACAGAGGCTTGGTGGTTTTTCCGGGAGGGTGACTAGTTTACCCTGCTGGACTCATTGGCTTATATGCTAGTTTGAAACTAAGTTTTACAGGAGAGAATGCAAGGTGACAGGAAGAAATGATCCCTTCTCATAAAGTGAGCAGGGTAAATAATAATGTCTATTGTCCTGGTAAAGCTTAAGTGACTGAAAACATCTATTCATTGAGAGAGGAGAGATGAGGATTTGCACACAAGGACAGTGGGAAGCCCTTTCTGGAGGTATTCTAACAATCCACTCCAGGTTAAATGTCAAACTCTTTATTAGTTTATCCCAAGGAAATAATTATTCATGTGTCTCTGTGTGCAGTATAACACTGCTTATTTTATTTACTTAGTTAGTTTTTTTCAAGACAGGGTATCACGATGTAGCTCTAGCTTTCCTGGAACGCACTATGTAGACCAGGCTGGTCCAGAACTCACAGAGATCCACCTGCCTCGGCCTCCCAAGTGCTGGGATTAAGGGCAGGTGCCACTATGCCTGTCAGGCAGTGCTGTTTATGTTAACAGAAGCAAACCATCACAGCCCAGATATCAAGTATCAAATGAAGTGTGACCAAGTAGCAAATGAAATGCTGTGTAAGCATGACAAGTATCCCAATTACATTGTTCAAGGAAAAGGAAGGTTACCATCCAGTATTGTTGAGCACTCTTGTGATTCTAGCATTGTGGTGTTTGAGGCAGGAGGGTCATGAGTTTGAAGACAGCCTGGGCTATACGGCAGGTTCAGGCCATCCCAAGATAAATAATAAGCCCCTGTCTCAAACAAACAAGCAAAAACAGCAGGTTACTAAATACAACGCGTCTCCATTTTGCTGTATTGGCCACTACGTAGTTTTCAAATATATTTGCATACATTAGAAAAAGTCTGATAGGATGTATCCTAAACTTAATGATGCTAACCTTGACTGAGGTGCACTCGAGGACTCTTAGGACTTAGTGTGCCTGTTTCTGCTGCAGAGATGGGTTGCTGTAGTTATCTGAAGTTTGCCCCTTTGCTTTGGGAAAGCCAGCTCTGCAAAGCTGTCTTTTCTGTGTGAGAGCTATATGATCATTCTTAACTCTTGTCTGACAGAAGGCAAGTTACTAATTCGTAGCAGAAAGTGCCATCACCTGGGCAAACCAGGGCCCCACACTAGCTCTATCATCCCCCGAATTGTTTGACCTCATTGACCTTTAGCTGCTTCACCTATAGAACGGAAGTCATAATAGCATAAGGTTGAGCTTGTAGATCTGGTCTGAGGGTTGAGACCAGGCACATGAAATGCCCAGAACACAAAGATTCACTTCTCTGGTAATAGCAATATAATACACGTTAATTTTTTTTTATTTTTATTTTATGTGTGTGAGTGCTCTGCCTACATGTATTTATATGCACCACATGTGTGCCCAGTGACTCTGGAGGCCAGAAGAGCTTGTCAGATCCCCTGAAACTGTAGTTACAGATGGTTGTTAGACATCATATGAGTACCGGGCATTGAACCTGGGTCTTCTACAAGAGCAACCCAAACCACTGAGCCATAGCTCCACCTACCCCCATATATACATTATGACTTCTTTATAGTCTAAAGCCAAGGCTTAGCGAATAGAAAGAAAAAAACTAACACTTTAGAAAAAAGCTAAATTTATCTAGAAAAAAAATCCCTCTTTTTATGTCCTTTGCTAACTTTCTCAAAAGATTTTTAAAAATCACCTTTTATTACATTTTTATTTATTTTATATGGTATTGCACACAGGTGGAGGTCGGGGAACCACCATTTGGGTTCCTGGGATGAAACTCAGGTCAACAGCGTTGGCAGCAGGCTCCTTTACCCACTAAGCTATCTTGCCGGCTCGTTTTCTACAAGTTTATTAATATGTTAATGGTCCAGTAATTTCGGTGTGACATTTTCATGCACGCATACACTTCAGTCATGTTCACTCCCCATCTCCTTCCCCTCCCACTCCTGCTCATCCCCTTCCTTGTCCCACCTTCTACTTTCAGGTCACTTTGTTTGGGGTTGGTTGTTGGTAACCCGGTGACTTTTATCAGGGTTACTTACAGGAGCAGAGTAAAGGGCTACTTACAGAACATGGACAACTTATCAGGGACTCCACCACTGAAGAAAATGTCTCCCCAGCAACCTATACAGCGTCAGGGAGAGGCGGGGCCTCCTGAGCCCCTCCCTCCCCCTTGAGGGACTGTTGAAAGACACAGTCTCATGCATATCTTATACAGACAATCATAGCTTCTGAGAGTTCAAAGAGTCCTCAGCTAGTTTTTATAAACCACCCTTATTTTTTTTTAAGGTGATTTCTCTCTCTTGTTGTTGGTTTTTTATTTTTAATTACGTTTTAAGTTACTACGCAAAGTTACATTATTTTCATACACCTCTGTCGTCGTCGTGTTTTGCTGACATTCATCTCCCTGTGCCACCTCTTGCTAGTTCTCTTTATTGTGCCCCCCAGGTCACATATATGGGTGGTTTCTTTTATTCTCTCAGTTCACATGACCAAACCCAGCATGCTTTGTGACCCAGCTGGTGACTGGCATTGCACGACAGAACTGGGGTCAGAAGCTCTCCCGGGAGAGCTGTCAGGGAGAGTGAACAGAAAAGGATCCATATCCACCCAGGACCCCCCAGGACCAAGTTCTCAGCACAAAGGAGATTTATTTGCCCCAGAGGGACAGAGGGCAGGGAATAAGAGACAAAGACAGGAGATAGAGGAAGACAAGGACTGCCTCTAGATAGAGAGGAGACAGATGTAACCCATAGGCAAATGTCAGTTTATAAAGGTACAAGGGGAAACACTGTGTTAGGATGAGATGTTTAATTTTAATTGGGCATGTTATATAAAAGCCCAAAGGGGCTTTTGACTGCTGGACTTCAATACTTTGATAGCTGGACTTTGGTAGTCAGCTTCAGGAGGAGGAAGTGGCCAAATAAGGGAATGGACCTTGGGGGCCAGCTTTAGGAATGTAACCTAATGTTTTTTTAACAAGGCAGAGGGAATGGGAGAGAAGGGCAAGGCCTGCCAGAGTCATGAGAGTCCTTCAGAGAGCAGCCAGGTCCCCTCCACAGGACAGATTGACTCAATAGCACCTTAGTTTGCACCCGAGTGTGTCCCTGGAGACTCACTACTTCCCTTCTGCCGAGTCACTATCCTTTGCAGCAGAGGATGCTGGGAGGGAAGGCCCTTTCCCACTTTGGTACTCTGCAGCCCTGAACTCTTCCTTGCACGGGGGAATCTACTGTAGACAAGGCTGTTTCACTTCTCTGCTCTCTCCAAAACAACTAGTTAATCTTTAGTTTCAACTCTTGGACTTTATTCCTTAACACTTCAGTCCTGGTGACTAAGAAAGATTACATTTCTCATGAAAACATTCCACTTGCCTCCCAATGATATAATAATCGTGTCCTCCACCACCACCACCACCACCACCACCAGCACCACCACCTACGGCCCTTCTGACCGGGCGATGCTCTCACCCTGTGGATGTCAGGCTTTCCCATGGGACTAGTGCCCTGTGCGCCCTTTGTCCTGTCAGAGCTGACCATTACTGCCCTCCATACCCGCCACGCTCACACCCTGGCTTGACTTCTGTTCCACTCCCTACCTTTACGGGTGTTCCTCCCCACCTTCTACATCGTGTCTCGTGTCTGCCAGCCTCCAGAATCCTCCCTGTAGACAGCCTTTCCCTCTTCCAGGATCTGTGCATCCAAGTACAGACCACAGTGTTAGTGCCACCCTCAGACTTTGAAAGCCAGGGCCACACCATGGACATTGTTGTGTGACAAAACTTTCCCTGGGGTGTGCAACACACACGTTCTCTTACCCCAGAGAGGGAGCCCATGACAGACCGAAGTACAGATATCACCAAATTCTAACCTGGTGAGCCTACGTTTTACTGGGATTACTTACAGGAGTGTGGGTTAGGGGTTACTCACAGGTGCAGAAATGACTCCATGACAACAGCTGCATCGCCAAAGCCCACCCCAGCATGGGTGACTGCTCACAAAATCTGGGAATCCAGAGCACACTACACAGCCCGCAGGCAGATCAATAGGTTGAAGGGTGCCCTTTCCAGGTGCCTACCTTGGTTGGTCTAAACCTCTTCCAGGCAGCTGGCCTGTCTGCTTTCAGAGTCCTCTTTGAAGCTTTTCTCCTCCGAGTCTCTTAACTTTGCAGCTCAGTTTCACTTCACCTGAGAGTGACTCTTAGCTTTTATTGTTTTCTCTGGCAGGGAGAGGCCTAGTGAATTTGGTCAGTTTCGGGGACTTCCTGAAGTTGTTTTGAGTTATTTATCTTCCTGCTTTAGGAAGCTTCCCCGCAGGATGGAATGTTTCAATATTAGAAGAAACTGTTATACAACAAAGATGCAGAGGGGTGGGAGGGCACATACAAGCAAATAAGATCTTTAGCATTCCATATTCATGCACACATGCACCTGCACAATATGAATATACATAAACATGCACACACACATATACAAAAAAGGAAAAGAAAGGTGTCTTGGCTTTACCTAATGTTAATATATGATTTTAGCAGAACTTTTTGCCATGGTATACACAATTATATTACCCAGAAGAGTCTAGAAGACATCTCCAGGGCTGTGTGGAGCTCTGGGAATCAGCTGGTAGGCTCCTCTACACCCACTCAGCTGTTGTAACTGCTGCGTCTCAATTGCAAGAACCTGAATTCACTTTGAGACCCCGTTTCCATCAGTGATGGCTTAGATGAACAACATTTGATTTTTCTATGAATAGGACTCAGGGCCAGACTTTCGAAGGGGGGTAAAACCCTTAGATATGACTAGTAGTTGGTACTATTTTTTTAATTTTCCAAATCTATCCATTATCTATATGCTTACTTTGAATGAATCCACAGTTCTATATTCTCAGCCTTGTATTAAACAGAACTGCCGAAGGAATGGTTTTCAGATCACGACTGTGGTGATCAAATTCAATGGGAGGAAGCTGCCAGGACACGGCTCTTCTAACGTGGATTGAGTCGTCCAGTGCTCACTCGATGGAAAACCAGGAACTTGATTTAGGACTCAGATCATACTTCATAAGAGCAGTTATGGTCATCCCTGTGTATTGTGAGGGGTAGAATCAGTTTTTAAAGCTTTCAAATGCATGATTTTATCCATTCTTTGTTGCAGAGTGTGAAAAAAGCAGGAAAATCAGAATCTCTTCCTCTCTCTCTCTCTCTCTCTCTCTCTCTCTCTCTCTCTCTCTTTCACTCTCTCTTTTCTTAAACCAAGGAAGCAATGAAGACTTACTAGATTTTAATGATTTATACTCTGTCCTATCAAAATTAATATTGGTATTCATAATGTTATCATATCAATTGATATATCAGTATGTGTCATTCATTACTGATGAACCTGTAATGTGCTTTGGATTATATACTTATATTTAATAATATTTAAATAACATATATAATTCTTTTCTTCAGAAGGGACTGTGGCTCTGTTCTGTCCCCTGCCTTCATGTGTGCCGATGCCTACTATAGACCCTGGTTCATATATAGGCCCTCCAGAATCCTCTATGTAGACGGCCCCAAGGCCTCTTCCGGGATCTATTTACCCAAGTATAAACAACACTGCTCCGTGTCACCTTTAGACTTTGGAGGCTAGGACTAGATTGTTGCAGTGGACATGTGGATGGGGCCCTGATGCCAGCGAACAAGGCCTTCCCCATGAGGACTCATGTAGTCCAAGGCCACCTTGCATTCACAGTGCCATTACTGCAGGTTGGAACCAGGGCTGAGCTCCAGAGCACAGGGAGCTTCTCCAGTTCTTCAGGGTTTCTGCATCCAGTGGTGGCTGGGAAGGAAGGCAGAACTCTGGGCAGGGCCACTCCTTGCTATCAGAGTCCAAAAGGGAGGATGCAAGGCTGTGCTCAAAACGAAGCTACAGATGTTCACAAGACATTTGTGTCTCAGATATTATCGAAGTTTGTGTTGCACATCTCCCTGATCAAAGGGGCTTTCACTAAGGACTTTGACCATGTATTGTTTTTCCCCAGGCTTAAAGTACAATTGGATGCGTTTTGACACATGTGCAGCCGTTGAAGTCATTTTCATAATGAGGATAATGAGCATCCCCTTTATCCCCCAGCAGTAGTGAGTGTCATCACTATGATCCTTTCTGTTCTCTTTGTCCCCGGCCCCTTCCTCAGACACCCACTACTCTCCTTACTATCACTACAAATCCATGGTTTTTGAATCTTGTATGAATGGACTCATAAGGAGGCTTTCCACTGTGCCTGGTTCCTTCACTCAGCATAATTGTTTTGAGCACATCAATGTTGTTTAAATCTTTAATCCTTCCTATTAGTTTGGCGGTTTGGTTTGGTTTGGTTTATTTGTTTGTTTTTGTTGTTGTTGTTGTTGTTGTTATTGTTTTTGTGTTTTGAGACAGAATGTCTCTGTGTAGCCAGGATGTCTCTGTGTAGCCAGGATGTCTTGGAACTTACTTTGTAGACCAGGCTGGCCTCAAATTCAGAGGTCTGCCTGCCTCTGCCTCCTGAGTGTTGGAATAAAAGGCATGCATTATCCAGCCTAGTGAGTAGTATTCTACTGTATGGTTATGGCGTTTCATTTTATTGAAAGACAAAAACAAAGCTAAGATTTTTTTTTTAGTAATTTTTTTTTGAGATTTTAATATAGTTCTTTAATTGCCTCCTTCCTTTTCTGTAGATGTAACTGTCTTATTAAATAAGAAACACAGAGCCAAATGCAGAGTTAAAAGCCCAAAAGGTCAGAGCAGTAGCTAAGAGCTGAGACTTAAAACCCTTTCTTACCCTTTGCTGCCGCTTCCATCCTTCCCCTCAGAAAGAGACCTACTTCCTGTGTATCTGTCTTTTTATTGACTTTCTGTTCTGCCTTCTCATTGGTTGTAAACCCAACCACATGACCTCCTTGTCACTGCCTGTCTATACAGACCTCCAGGTCTCTATGGTTGGTATTGAGATTAAAGGCGTGTGTCTCCATGCTAGCTGTATCCTTGAACACACAGAGATCTGCCTGTCATGTGATTGGGATTAAAGGTGTGCGCCGCCGCCGCTGCCGCCGCCGCCGCCGCCGCCGCCGCCGCCGCCACCACCACCACCCAGCTTCTGCTATGGCTTGCTATTAGCTCTGACCCCCCAGGCAACTTTATTTATTAACATACAAATAAAATCACATTTCAGCACAAATATCACCATACTTTTCTCCCTCCAAAGCCTCCCAAGTACCCCCAACCCCACGCTCTCTTTCAAATTCATGGCCTCTTTTTCTTTGTTGGAACATACATACATACAAACATACATACATACATACATACATACATACATACATACATACAATCTCCTAAATACATGAAAACAACCTGCTCAGTCCATATAATGTTGTTACTTGTATGTGTGTTTTCAGGGCTGACCATTCAGTATTGGATAACTGATGGCTGTGTTCTTCCCTAGAGAGGACAATTTCTCACTGGTCTCAGCAGTCTTTAATTGCCTGTAGTTCTTTATCTGTTACTGAGGCTTGGTGAGCCTTCCCCTTTCCATGATAGTGTTTCTATCGGTGTCTTCCTTGAATGCAAAGATAATGTTTGTGATGCTTGAGGACCCAAGTCATTGCTTTTGATATTTTGCCTCTTGGTCTATGATGGCTAAAAATAAAATCGTCACCACTGGACAGGCTAAAATGAGCAGCCCTGAACATCTAGTATATAACCATAGTTACAAAATAAAGACTAAGCCAGGTGTGGTCATGCTATCAGGCTAGCCTGATCTACAAAGCGAGATCCAGGACAGGCACCAAAACTACACAGAGAAACCCTGTCTTGAAAAAACCAAAAAAAAAAAAAGAAAGAAAGACAGACAGAAAGAAAGAAAGAAAGAAAGAAAGAAAGAAAGAAAGAAAGAAAGAAAGAAAGAAAGAAAGAAAAATTCTAGAGGGAGACATCATGGGGATAGTTAGAAACTGGGTGCTTGGGAAGTCCCCAGGAATCCACAAGGATGACCCCAGCTTAGACTACTAGCAATAGTGGAAAGGATGACTGAACTGGCTTACCCCAATAATCAGATTGGTGAATAAATACCCTAACTGTCATCATAGAGTCTTCATCTAGTAACTGATGGAAGCAGATGCAGAGATCCACAGCCAGGCACCAGACCAAGCTCTGGGAGTCCAGTCAAAGAGAAGGAAGAGGGAGTCTATGAGCAAGGGACATCAAAATCAAGATGGGGAAACCTACAGAAACAACCAAACTAACTAGTGGGAACTCATACACTTTAGACCAACAGCTGTGGAGCCTCCATGGGACTGGACTAGGCCCTCTGCATAAGCGAGATAGTGTGTAGCTTGATCTGCTTAAGGGGCTCCCTGACAGTGAGATCAGAATCCATCCCTGGTGCATGAGCTGGCTCTTTGGAGCCCGCTACCTATGATGAGACACATTGCACAGCCTTGATGCAGGGGGAGGGTCTTGGACCTGCCTCTACTGAATGGACCAGGTTCTGCTGACTCACCATGGGAGGCCCTACCTTGTGGGAGGAGGGAATGGCAGGTGGGTTGGGAGGGCTGGAGGGGCAGGAAGAGGGAAGAGAGGGGGATCTGTGGTTGGTGTCTAAAACGAATAAAAAATTCCTTAATAAAAAAAAATAACAAATAAAAGGGGGAAAAAGAGAGAATAGTTATCATCAAGAAATCTAACCCCCCCCCCAAAAAAAATGCTGGAGATGATGTGAGGGAAGAGGAACCTAGATTCATCATTGTGGACATCAATTGAGAGGTTCCTCAAAATAATTAAAAATCAAACTGCCGTATGAGCCAGCTCTTCCACTCCTGGGCATATATCTAGGCAGCCCCATATTCTACCATAATGATTTTTATAGATCCATGCTTATCACCACTCTATTCATGATAGCAAGGGAATGGAACCAACCCAGATGTCCACCAACAAATTAAATGGATAATGAAAATGTGCTACATGTACGAAATGGAATACTACTCATCTGTGAAGAAAAATGAAATCATGATATTTATAGAAAAAAATGGATGAACATGGAAAGCATAACATGAAGCAAGTGACCCAAACTCAAAACAAACTGCACTTTCTGCCTCTCCTATGTGGATCCTAGCCTATAGTATGTACAGGCATATATGTAAACAGCTGTCAGTATACCATTTAGAAAGGAGACCAAGAAAAGGTAATGTTAGTTGATGAGGAAGGACAGAATGCAGGGAAAAGAACACATGAGCCATGAAAGAGGATATAAAGCTTTGGTTTTCTTTTCTAGTTTCAACTCTCATGGTTTTCTTTTTCTCAAGTACATAAAAATGTAATTGATAGTCAAAGTATAAAACCTGAAGTGAGCCTGCAGTGGTGGCATACACCTTTAATCCAATCACTCTGGAGGCAGAGGCAGGAGGATCTCTGGGAGTCCGAGGCCAGCCTGGTCTACAGAGTGAGTTCCAGGGCAGCCAGTGTAGCTAGAGTTTTCCTGCCTGTCCCACAGTCAGGACAAATCTCTGTCACCTGCCAGTCCCACAGCCGCTCAGATCCAGCCAAGTAAACACAGAGACTTATATTGCTTACAAACTGTATGGCTGTGGCAGGCTTCTTGCTAACTGTCCTTATATCTTAAATTAATCCATTTCTATAAATCTATACCTTGCCACATGGCTTGTGGCTTACCGGCATCTTCACATGCTGTTTGTCATGGCAGCGACTAGCAGTGTCTCCTCAGCCTTCTCCTTCCCAGCATTCTCTCCTCCTTGTCCCGCCTATACTTCTTCCTGCCTGACCACTGGCCAATCAGTGCTTTATTTATTGACCAATAAGCAACATTTTTGACATACAGACCATCCCACAGCTACACCGAGAAACCCTGTCTCAGAAAAACCAAAATGAAACAAACAAACAAACAAACAAATCCCTGAAGTGAAGCTCCATGGCTTCAGAATGGCCCTTTTAACCATAGAGAACTTCCCTGAGATGTACAGGGTTCGAGACTGGGCAAAGGTGTATTTGAGTGGCTTCCTTAATCTATCTGTGTGATGTTTTTGTTTGTGGGTTAATTACAGTACAGTGACTTTACTGAATAAAAAATTAAGGTTTTTTTTTTTTTTTAACATATTTAAAATGGGGTTTTTTGTTTGGTGGGTTTGTTTTGCCTCTGCTTTGGGTTGTAGAAGCAGTTCCATTCTTCTTTGTTCCTGCGCTCACACCTCCTATAACTGCTATTGAACTTGGCTTGTGGTTTCCCTTTACAGTGGATCCAAATACCACCCCTGACAAGCACCCCTGGGACATCTGCCTAGATTTATTAAGTGCTCTTGTAAGTGATAGATAACCCAATTTTATTCTCAGCATGGAATACTTCACCTCTGAGAGTTGAGCTATGTGGGAATGTCTGGTTCCCAACACCCAGATGTCCACCAGACGCCTGAATGTTCTGTGATTTAACTCCATTCTGGCTTGGGAAATAGTATAATGACCCAAGGTTGTTGCTCAGTGCCCTGACTACTCTTCTATCAGCTGCCAGTCACTAGGGTGCCAGCTAGATGTCTGTCTGACTAGGCATAAATTGGGCATTCCCATGACCCCTACTTTGAGCTTGATTAATTAGCTACACCCTGTTATAGAACTTAGGGAAACACTCTGGAACACTGGCCAGTTTAAAGGTTAAAAACCGATGGAAGAGATGATAGGGCAACATTCCTTGGAAATGGCATGGAGCTTATGTACCCTCTCTGGACATGCCACCTCCCAGAAATCTCTTCCTGTGCAATTACCTCTGGGGGATTTGTGGAGGCTTTATTAAGTAGGAATGTCAATTACATCAGAGGCTATTGATTATTAATCCAGGCTTCAGTACTTACCTTGCCAGAGTTCTGGGAGATGGACCTAAAAAGTCCAACTCTGATCACATGCTTAGTTCTCCTGACAACCAGCCCTTCTCCTGAGGCTCTCTTGGAGTCTACCAAGAGTTGCCTCATTAAAACAAAAAATTCGGTCACTCAGAGGAATCCAAGGAATTTAGAAGTTCAGTGTCAAGAAGTGGGCTCAAGGACCAATCACTAGAACAAACGATTTTTCCCAGCACCCTTCTCTACAAGGGTTCTTGGAGTTCTGCCTGGGAAAATGGGGCAAAGACCGCATATAAATGTATGCTGTAATAGTATCCTTTCACATACATGCTAGTCCTACCCCAAGGTAGGACCCAGTTCTGTCACAGCCAATCACAGCATCCCCACTGTGTTGCCCAGAACACTGGGCATTCTTGTGTTCATGCCGGCCAGCCTTGCTGTTTAGGGCTCTTTCGCTTGCTGTTCGTTGTCTAGAAGCCTGTTCCTGGTGACTGTCCCAGGACCACTGCTTACTCAATTTCTATGTTCCTGAAGAAAGCCTTCCCGGACCGACCACTCCACGTAGGCAGGGTCTCCTTGCCCTACTTATTCTTGACCTCTTTGCCCTCCTTTTTCTCCATTGCGCTTACCCATCCGTGCAATTCTCTTGGCATACCTGCACTCTCTTGCTCATACCTACACACAGGAAAACACAGATACATACAAGTAAAATAAATTGTTGCCGGACAGTGGTGGTGCATGCCTTTAACCCCAGCACTCGGGAGGCAGAGACAGGCAGATCTCTATAAGTTCGAGGCCAGCCTGGTCTACAGAGTGAGTTCCAGGACAGTCAAGACTACACAGAAACCCTGTCTCGAAAAACTAAAAACTAAAAATGAAATATAAATAAATTGTTTAAATTATTATGAAATTTTTTAGGTCCATAGTCATCATCTGATGTTCTTTTCCTTTAGGCCCCTTCTCTGTTGTCCTGGTAGACAGACATACATTTCCCACATGACTATTAACTGGCAGATCAGTTGTACCCTTAGGACTTCTGTCCTCTTGGGAGGGGAAGAAGAAGCTGTTCTTCTGTTCTGTGCTTCTCTCCAGATCCCGCTCACTTAGCACATCTAATTAAGTGGGAATCGCAGACTGTTTGTGATGTGTGAGACTTGGACAGTGTGAGCGGGTCATGATGAATGCTTGTCTGAGAACGAAGATATGGAAGTAGAGAGAGAGAGCATTCTGATGTTGCCTCCCCCAGTGTATTAGAAGGGGGGTTGCAGCCACTATTCTAGAGTTTCTAGAAACTTGATCAAGGATCTCATTTCAATGATTCAAGGCTGGTGAGTCAACTTAGCACATCTTCTTCTTCCTCTGTTTTGTAAGGTTCATCAAGTGTGGTGGGGCTTGAATTGTGTCCTGATATTTAAGTAAATGAAGGAAAGGAAAGAAAGAAAGAAAAATGAAGTCTTTCAAAAAAATCTAACATCTCACTTCTTTATAGATGCTTCTGAGACAAAAGATGCTTAGGAGACTCTGTACTTCTAGCACAGAGGAACTGAGTATGGGATGAGGCACATTGCTAATGCCCCTGAGGTGGCTCAGGGGCCTAGAGAGTCTCACCTGGATTTTGAGGGTCATGGTCCCCTCTGGTCCCACTGACACACTGGAGCCTTGACTCACATTCTAAGAATCGTATGAGATGCAGGCACCATTTAGTGTCAGCCTGACTGATGAACTTCTTGGCTTTGGAACAGAAACACTGGGGAAGACACCTCTAACCACCCACTTCTAAGAAGACAAGAAGTAATTTCAGAGCGGGTATTCAGAACCAAGCTTTCTCTTCAGACGGAAATGTGAATGTCACTTATAATGACAGTGATTTCTCCTTCAGACTTTTGAATGACATATAACTTCCTGACAAAGATGAAAATATAACTATAGAATCTGTTAAAAGTTAGAAAACCATGGTGATGCCAAGTAGCTCCATGTAATGTAAATATGAATTCATCACCAGGGGCATGAAGGGGTGACTGGCCAATGTTACAAGTGTACCCTGAGTTCTCACTTCAGTGGTCCATGCCTGTAAGACTTACTCTCTGGGGAGCAGCCCATTCCAAGCTCATACAACACTGCACTGAGCTACCTGTCACATAGCCATCAACTGCCTGTTTGGGATACTTCCTTTGCTTCTCTGAAGATGTTGGACCTCATGAAACACATATCTCTGAGATTAAGGGTTTCTTTCAGCTGCAAAACTAGAAGAGGAAAAATAAAAATGGCATAAGGTTGTTGTAAAGTGTCACTTTTCTTATTCCATTGATAAAATAATGTAGCATGAATCTTAACAGGTCTTATTAATAAAAACAAACCTGAGGCCAGTTATTGGGGTGAATGCTGGAAGATCAGAGAAGCAGAACAAGCCACAGTCACCTCACCTGGCCAATTTTCTCAGCTGATCCTGTTTCCTCAGACTGGAAGCCTCTGAGTCCTCATCCAGAATGAATCTCAGCTGAACTGTGCTGCTCAAAGCCTAAAAATTTAACCAGCCAAATGCTTCTCATTTCTGGTCTTCATGCCTTATATACCTTTCTGCTTTCTGCCATCACTCCCTGGGATTAAAGGCTCACTTTCTGGGATTAAAGGTGTGAGTCACCATCCTTGGCTGTATCCTTGAACACACAGAGATCCAGGTAGATCTTTGCTTCTGGAATGCTAGGATTAAAGGCGTGTTCTACCGCTCCCTATCCTCTATGTTTAATATTGTGGCTGTCCTGTTCTCTGACCCCAGATAAGTTTATTAGCGTGCACAATATTTCGGGGAACACAACAAGAAAAAAAGGACAAAGTAGAAAGGTTTCTGGGGAAATGGGGGAGACATACACCTTTAATCCCAGCACTTGGGAGGCAGAGGCAGGTGGATCTCTGAGTTGGAGGCCAGCCTGGTCACAGAGTGAGTTCCAGGACAGCCAGGACTACATAGAGAAACCCTATCTCAAAAAAAGAGAGGAGGAGGAGGAAGAGAAGGAGGGCCTTATTTTGACCCGGTTTGGGGATCTAGTCCATGTGGAGAAGTCACATTGGCAGAAGCATGAGGGAGCTGCTCACATTGTGTCTATAGTCTCTATAGTCAGGAGACTGTGGATGCCCGTGTTCTGCTTACTGCCATTTCTGTATTCATTACTGAACCCCAGGGGGAGGGATGGCCCAGCCCACATTCTGAGTGGACACTCCTCTCCCTTTTAAACCTTCATAGAGAAGTCCAGATACATGTTTCCGTGTCGATTCTAAATCCCATCAACGTGATAGTAAAGATTATCACATGGAGATTGATAGAAGGGTGTATTTAAAACTCTTAGATAATGATTGATACAGTAAGTGTGCTTAGAGGACATCAGCTCATCCAATAAAATAATAATTGTCTCTTTACATTTATTATTATCCCTCTATCTGAAAGAATAACTTCAATCTTTTTATATGTCAACTTACACTGTACTTGAAAATAGCTAAAAATCTTCAGTCCACAGTCTACTTGTAAACTTAATCCTGCAAAGACAAAACAATAAAGGACCTGCCTGAGTTAGGTTTGGTATGATGCCATGTAATCTGGAGAACTCAACAGTAAAAATGTTTTTATATATATATTATATATATATATATATATAAAATATATATATATATTGGTTTTTTCAAGACAGGGTTTCTCTGTGTAGCTTTGCGCCTTTCCTGGAACTCACTCTGTAGCCCAGGCTGGCCTCGAACTCACAAAGATCTGCCTGGCTCTGCCTCCCGAGTGCTGGGATTAAAGGCGTGCGCCACCAACGCCCGGCATGTTTTTAATATTTTAATAACAGTGACTTTTCCTTGAAATTTCTATCCTCAAAAGAGAGATCTTAGTATTAACCAAGAAAAACAGTTTTTCATTTCTATATTCAAAGATAGAATTTGCCTATGATGTATATAAAGACATGGAATTTTTAGTGTTATTTACTTATAGAATCATGGTTGTTTTTTAGTGTGAATATGAATCACCCCAAACCAGCAAAGCAAGCTGGATACCCCTGTTTGCTTCTGGGTGGCACTGGGTGAGTAGGCCCATTCTTTGCAGTGCCTGAGTAAAGGAGATTCTCCTAAATGTGCCTCAAGTCTGTGTCAGCAGCCAACTGCAGACCATGCCCTCCACATACCTCCCACTGATGGCGCCCAGCATTGTAGACAGAAGTTTTCCTGTGTCCTGCCTGGTCCCGCAGCAGCTCTGTCCAAAATACACACACAGAGGCTTTTATTAATTCCAAACTGTATGGCCTATAGCTCAGGCTTCTTATTAAGTAGTTCTTATAACTTAATTCAACTCATTTCTACTAATCTATATGTTGCCATGTGGCCATGGCATTACCAGTCTGCTGGCATCTTACTGCTCCTTGGGCACCAGGCTGGCGTCTCCTCCCACTCTCCTTTCCTCTCTCATGATAATCCTCTCTCGGATTTTCCCACCTGGCTCCATCCTGCCCTGCCATGGGCCAATGCAGCTTTATTTATTAGCCAATGGGAGCAACACATGTTCACAGCATACAGAAAGACATCCCACAGCACAGCATCCTCAGGAGCTTTGCTTTGCCAGGTCAGGGGTTTAGGACAAATCCAGTTGACTACACTGAGGAGTTAAAACCACTTATGGTCCATTTAATGCTGACAACTGCCCTTCAGGGAAATTCTACTATTTTGTTAGAGAATAAAATTCAGCGTCTCTTAGTAGGGTTTGTTCCCTGCAAAGATGTCAGGCCAAGTCTTCATTAAACCGTTGAACAGTTGTGAGGTTGGGGCACTCACTCTTCCTGCAGTGCCTGGCTGGGATGTGTGGGATTCTGGTAGTCTTTTCTTTAGTTTCCACAGCTCTGACCTCAGCTAGCTATTCCATGTGAAGAGGAAGGAAAATGGTGGTTGTTAGCTCTAGTAAAGTAGTTTCCTCATGGTTCCCTTCTCTCTCTATGCCCTATAGCTGGATTTAAGTATAGAGACCACCATTGTGATGTGACTTTGGTTTTTTTTTTT